>OZ026615.1:44001915-44254415 GCA_964020975.1 Hermodice carunculata | reverse complement strand
CAACTCCTACATCCAAAGACCTCCGTTCCATAATTTGTATAACCAATAGACCAACATTATTGTTCACACTGCGTAACGACAGAAAATGATAGTTTAACCTATATTCTGCATTAAAGCAAAACCAAAAACGGAGTTTTTGCACAGCAGGGCTACAGCGCTGAGTCGGTAGAATTAACAAGTATAGCAAGAGCCAGTTGAAATTGCAAAGCCTTTCTTACAATTAAGATTTGTACCCCGAGATAAAGACTTCAGAGAATGTGCATTTTATTTTATGTTATATTTGATAAGTACATATGACAACAAACCAAGCGCAGCCGGAACTCCCAGTCTATCCTCCAGACTATCGGCAACATACCGATCCTTGGATTTCTCAGTATTTCACCGTCTATGTTTCTGAAATAACATATCCGTAACTCCTGCTGCTGCTGCTGCAGCAGCAGAACATCCGCCCGACCTAAAAGAATGAATTGTGTAATCCTGTACATTTGGTAAGAAATCTGCCTACCGTAACCGAACTATCACATTTACCCTGGTTTTATTCAAAGGCTTATCAATACTTATTAAACCTCCACGCCCTTTGCCCCGAAAACCTGACTTGGAAAGAAAATGATCTGATGTCAGGCGTATCCCTGCAACTTTATATTTCTGTAAATTGTAAATTATTGACTGGGAAGACAGAGATCCTGTACGGGTAATTACTACCTGATTACATTGTCAATATGGATCAGTCTTTGCTTTCCTACTTGTTTTTGTGTCTTTTCGTCCAGTAGCACTTCCTGGTAGTCATAACCCTATTCCATAGTCCGAACTTTTTACACTCTATCAGATGACATGTCACTGTCTGACTTGTACACACATGGAAGCACTATTGTTAAGTTCTTCTGCAGACTTTTAGAATAGGCTGTATTAGCATAAATAAATTTAAGGGTCTTCAGCGGGTAACTACTCAGAACATGTTTCAGAGCCTGTACCAGTTCATGTCTCTCTGATTAGCGGCTCTTTGTCTGAGCTAAATATTCATCAAAGACAACCTACTTTATAATGAAATAATATGAACTTGACAAATGATACATTAGCTAAATATGTGAAGCTTGCTTATAAATTCAGAGCTTCAATAATAATACAGAATACCTATCAAACCAAAATTACTAAATAGTACAAAACAAGTTCAGCTAAGATTAATTTGACTTGCCCTTGAACTAGTATGCACCATTTGTAGATGGATAGGACACGTTAGTCCAACCACCTGCCAGTGTTTAACTGAGTTAGAAACAAACTGGCGGAAAATATTTAATTCCTGTGATTACAAAAATAAACAGCTCTAGCCCGACACCTGTATAAGTCTAAGGAATTTCTGTCCAGTACTGTAACAATGGACATCCTGCACGACAAATGCAAGACAAACTCCATGATGACACCAACTCTTCACTCTAAAAGTCTCCAAGAAATCAAATTTAGTTGTGGACTCTTAGTTTATGTTTGAAAAGAATGTATTAAGTTTGTAATAATTGAATATATTCTGCCAGTTTGTGACAAAGTGCTAAGTGTTAAGTTTAACGTAAGAATGAGAGAAGCTGACATCCGTTCATTTTAACATAGAAATTTCGTTGTAACGTAGGAATCCTGCAATAGCAATAAAGCACAGAGCAATGTCTCTACGGATGATGATATCTGAAGAGTCTGAAAATCTGAGACACAAGTTCTTTAAAGCTTCAACGGGAATAGCTTGTTTGTGTACCACTGATCGAGACAATGTTCGTTTGCACGTTTCAAGAATGTGCTTTATAAATGCAGAGGATTGGCAGAATGCGTTACGAAGTCATGGGTTCATTTCAGAGCACAGTACACAGTTTCTTTAGCACTACAAGATTGTTTCTCTTCCATCAGTGATAAAAAGAAAATAGACAAGTCCATGGGTCTTCGGGAAAAAGACACATGTGGCAACGCCTGGAAAATCTTACCCAGAGTCTCACGCTTTACGTAAATGAGAAAACTGTCGTATCCGCCCTGGCTTGTCACAGAACATCCGGTAAAGCATCAAAGAAAGGATGTAGCTCACTAGCCAGAGAGTTTCTGTTATTAGTTGTCAGTCCTGTTGTGGTCCACAAATTCCTTTCTGCAATAGCCAGTATAAGTCCAAAAATACATCTCAAATACTTGAAGAATACAGCATTTTATATCATCTTTTGATGCGGTGACCAAAGCAAAATGATTCAATATAACTGATGACAAACTCTCTTTTTAAGCATTGCAAATATCAAAACTGTAGCTAGTGTAGCATAATTGAAAAGACACGAAGTTGCAATGAGTGATACCTAAATAATTAGTATGAACATAGTGATACCGTTTTCAAGAAGAAAACAACTCATGGATCTGACAGACCCCCCCCCATGATTCTACCTGATGAAATAAAATACATGCTCACTATAGATATATATACTGAACCAAACAAATAACGCAACCCTTAAACTTTTTAACTTAAATATTTATTGTTACTTTCATATCACAGAAACAAATTAGATCCATATTCTGCAGTCTTTTTGGCATAACATGTGAAAAACAAAAACTTGAAAATGTCAACAAGGGCGCGACCAGCTGGCAATAAACAGGGCAACATTGATTTGTAAAGTTCACAAATTGGCATGTCCACTAATACTGTGTGTGACCACCATCAGCATCTGTAACTGCTATGCAACGTCCGCGCATGGATGACACTAGCCGCTGCACCATCTGCCCCGGCACACGATCCCACTCTTCTTGAAGAGCCTGGCGAAGCTGCTGGCGGTTGGCGGGCGCTGGATCCCATCTCCGAACACGCTGGTCAAGGTAGTCCCAAAGATGCTCAATGGGATTGATATCAGGTGAGAAGGCTGGCCATGGCAAAACGTTAATTCCTTCTCCTTGCAGAAAATCCATCGTCAGTCTAGCAGCATGGGGCCGAGCATTGTCCTGTTGAAGCAAGTGGAGTTGGTGGTGTCTAATAAAAGGGACAGCAACAGGCTGAAGGATCTCATCCCTGTAACGGGCACGTTAAGATTGCCTTCAATCAAGATTAGCTGGGTTTTGGCTGTGAATGAAATTCCACCCCACACCATCACTGATGCACCTCCAAATCGATCTGTTTCCAGCACACAGGCATCTGAGTAGCGTTCTCCCCTTCGTCGCCAAACACGTGTCCTACCATCTGCATGATACAGGGTGAAGCGGGATTCATCGGTGAATAGCACATCCCTCCACTGTTGATGGGTCCAGCGAGTATGGGCAGTAGCATATTGTCGTAGGGCTTGCCTTCTTGCCTGTGTCAAAATTTGACCCCTGTAAGGACGCCTGGCATGTAGATGGTGTTCTTGTAGTCTATTACGGACTGTCTGGGCAGATATTTTGTTATTGGTTCTAGTGGCTGGTCGAGTTCTGTTTCGCAGATGTGACACCCTGATGTGTCTGTCTTGTGCAGGTGTGGTTTCTCTTGGTCTCCCAGGACGCTGTCTATCAGCTGTGGCCCCAGTCTCCTGGAATCTTGTAGCAAGTCTGGATACAGTGGATTTGTGGACTTGTAGTCTTCTTGCCACCTCTGCTGCAGATAAACCAGCCTGTAGCATGCCAATTCCTCTCTCCCGATCTACTGTTGATAATCGACCCATAGTTCTTGGAATACTGTGCCAAATGAATCCCATGCTGCCCTTTTATTGTCCATGAGGGGCTACACCCAACCAGTAAGGGTGTGAATGTTTTAGTGATGTGGGCAACACTGAATCCTGCAGTTGTCCTTGATTCTGCACAACCACCAAACTTTGAAAGCCTCATATCCTCGCACAGAGTTACGCTTGGGCTAATTTCAATGTGGCCTTTTCCTGTCCCAGAATCAAAGACTTGGCAACCTTAATTTCAGGTGTCAGAGACTTGCGTAAAATAGCCTGCTGTAGTCACTCTTGATTCATGACAATGACCCCATGGCAAGGTCAGGGTACTCGACCTTGAGGTCACACTACTTGGTGCATTATTTTAGACTGATTTAACAACGGTTCGTATATTTCTGAACTTTCAATACAGTTCCAATGTGAAAATAAACCCAAATGAAAAAGTTGCGTTATTTGTTTGGTTCAGTATAATTTTTGTGTGTTAGATTTTCAATCAACCTCCTCACACAGCTTTGAAACTATACTCAAACCTCCTCAGTTGGTTTGTTGAAACTCAACGCTTTACCGCCCTCCTCAGCCGGTCCAAGAATAATAAAACAGACTCGGCAAATATGAAGCAACTTTGAAACATGTGTAAAACAAAAATAATAACCTCCTAAGTGGGTTATTACTGAAAATACATATGTGCTTCCGTAAATTACGACCTCTACAGACCATGATAAACTTGCTCAATGGGTTTATTTGTAAAACCATCTCACCTCTTTAGCTCAGCTGACTTGTCAGTCTGCTGAGCTTATGTTATGAGTAGCCATCCGTCTTCCGTCCGTCGTCCGTCCGTCGTCCGTCCGTCGTCCATCCGTCGTCCATCCGTCGTACACAATTCACATTTTCGACTTCTTCTCCAAAACCGTCAGCCAGATTCACTTCAAACGTGGTGGGGATGTGCGTTCAGTTGGTCTCTACCGAGTTTGTTCAAATGGTCACACTCCAGTGATTTTTTTTTTTATTTTCAAAAATTTTATTTTGTTCTTTTTGGAGGCAAATTTAAAAAAAAATCTTCTCTGAAACCGCTTATCCAATCGCTTTGATATCGCACAAGGACACTCCCGGGGAATCTTAGTTCTTAATTTGCTCACCAAGTGGTGCTGCATTTTGTCGATGTTTTTTAATGATTTTTTGTGTGTTTTCCTTACTTGTCACTTCTTCTCCAGAACCATCTCTCAGATTAAGTTGAAACTTTGTGGACATGTTCCTTATGAAAGGGTCAAACAAAGATGTTCACTAGGTAGCCCTGCAGTGGATTCCTGATTTTTAAGGATTTTATTTCAAATTCTGGTACTTATCGGTAAATGAACCTTTTCTATTGCTTACTGTACTGGTCAATGGGCATTATATTGGTTATTCACATTTTGGACTTCTCTGAAGAAACTGTTTGTCAGATTTAATTCAAACTTGGTGGCACTGTACCTTGGGTAGGTCGCTACCAAGTTTGTACAAATGGTTACGCTCCGGTGATTTTTGGAGTTTTTATGTTTTTTTGAATCTTTAAAAAAAGTTTTAATGGGAAAGTTTAACATGGGAATTTCTTGTAATGTTTTTGACTTAAATAATTTTGGCCAGATTTGTGCCAAACGTGGTAGAGATAAACCTTGTATAAGCGTCTACTTATTATGTGCAAATGGTCCTGCTCGAGATATGCTTGAACCTTGACCTCATTCCCAAGGTCACAGAATTTACTGCTCACTTGATAACTTGAGATCTGTTTTGAGTTAGGACCTTGATGTTGCACGTGTTCATGTTTTTCTATGTAGGTCATGCTTAGACAGTAATTGATTGACCTTGACCTTGTTTCTGGGGTCACAGTGCAACATACATGAATTTTACTGTTCACTATAACTTGAGAACTACTTGAACTGGGACCTTGATGTTGCACATGTTAGTGTTCTTCTATAAAAGATCAGACTCACTCAGTGCATTGGTGACTTTGATCCTGTCCCAAGTTCACAGGGCTGCAAGTGTGATGAATGTCTAGGTCAGCTGAGCATGGGCTTTTCACACAACCCTCTTGTTTCATGATGCAAGCATACAGAGCAATAGCCCCATTGATTTAGATAAACCCTCTCAAGACTGGTCGTGCAGGCAAGCAAAAATGTATGCTCAAAGCAGACTTCCTAACCTTTGACTTGCAAACACGCTGTGACTAAATTTCCCGGGTGATACAATTCCTGCCGAGTCAGGAAGTCACCTCCAATCCCATACAAATGACGCTAACTGTTTGCCGTCAGGACAAATTAGAGGCCAAAATATGACAATTTCCATGCAGGAATAACTAGTACGCCTTTTGCTGAACAACGCATAAACTGCGCCGAAACTTTGGGAAAAAGGTAAGCTGGGGGAACAATCCAGTTATTTTCTCCATGCCAGTTTAAATGCAAGGCGTCCACTCCCCTCAGTACCCCGATTCCAGTATCGCGAATTGTACCGGTGGCATTTGTTGTTGTAGTGAGTCGCAACACGGTCTTTTCTAAAAGGCACCATAACGTATCAAAATATCACAACAGCCAATGACCAATGCTCCAGTTATCCTTATAAATTTGTTTACTGACAAAATCTGCTTCTGTGTTCTCCTCTTGGGGAACCCAGACGATGGAAATTTTGACATTGGCTTTCCGACATTATTCAAATATCCCTAAACCCAACAAATATAAAGCAGGTTCCATGCTGCCTTTCTTAATGATTATAGGTACATTTGCATTGTTTGTGTACCATTTTACTATAAGGCGAGAGGGGTTTGTCTGCAACGCACTTTATACGTTCTGAAGTGCCCGAAGCTCTCACCAGATAGAACTTCGGTCTTTTTCCGATTCCGCCTAATTTCCGTGTACAAGAAAAGGGTTTGAAACTCCCAAAATTCTACCTGATCCACCAAACATGCCACACTGCAAGCATCATTCAACACATATTGAGTAGAGCAACTAATTTTAAGGGAAACTTTTCCATTGACAACAATTTATATTCCTTAAATTCTGAAACCAGAAAATAGGTTCTGAAACGCAACCCTTCCATAATTAATATTCGCGGACCAAGATGTGCTAGATTCTATAAATGCCTGATACGAAAATAAAAAAGGACTTTTTGACATAGCACGTCATGCATAGACACTAATTTCCCTGCAAGCAACTCTTTTGAGCACAGCCGAGAGGTTACAAAAATAGATTAACCCTTGTATATCCGCGCGACCACTGTCTACTACTCTCTGAGACACATATAGTTCGTTCTTGGCAAAGTCTAAATCATAACCCAACCATGACAACTTTCTTTGGGGCGACTTATGGTATCTTTCAGTACTTTCTAGAAACCCCACCTTTTTGTAATCTTCACGGACAATATTAAGTTGCAAAATAGCCTCAAAAGTTCTAGAGTCAAGCAGAACTTTTCTGCTTTATTTCTCTTTAAAGACAAAGGATTTACGGTACATGGCTTCTTTGCAGTGCCTTCAACACACCCTTTGTTCAAATGATAAGTGATTTCTATTCCAACCAATTCTGCGTGTTTTAAAACTGATGCATTATTTTTAGATTCTTTGGGCACCAGGACAGAAACGAACGGCAATTTGTATCCTTCTCCAACTATATTCACAGCAAAATCTAAATTCGTGATAGGTTCCCCCAAAAACTGTACACGTCGCCAATCTACCTTTGGTCGTAGTCACACCTCTACTGTGTCATTTTGTGATGAAAAAAATATTACATAACTGGCCAGCTGGTTTCTGTGCTCCGGCCAGCTGTCATAAATGCCACGTTGGTTTTTTCCAGTGGACCACCTGTCCACAAAAAAGCAGATGTTGTGTGACTTGTTCACCGCCCTGTTAATATTGTTAGGAAACCGGTAGGAGTACCCCTGGCCTTGCCCCACTGGAACAAAACTTTGAGGGACGTCGAAGAAACGAGAAAAATTATTGTTTGAACGTCTGCGTTTGTACTGTCGTTCTCTCTCTTCGCCTCTAGCCCTCTTTTCGGCTCGTGCTAAAGCTCTCCATAATTTTTTCTGGTCTTCGGAATAAACACACCTATGAAAGCTAGTAATCTTCTACGACTTTCCGCCCAACTTTTTTGAGTCGGCAATTAAAATAAACTTTTGTCTTTGTTTAATACGTTCCATACCTTCTCCAAGCGTAGCATTTGTGGCCTAATACTTTTTATTTTCCATTTAAGAACTGGCTTGAGACACACATTTGGAGACCTTATTATTAAAATTGCATTGAAGCTCGGTACTGTTCCTGCTAAAAGATCTTTTGTCCGCATACTTAAGATAACGAATTTCCTGTTAGCTTTCCTTAGTTTCCCAGTCCAATTCTGTCTTAAAATTACCAAGTTTTGCGTCGTTAAGCGAGCCTATTTTAACTAGCAGGGACTCTTCTGTGTTTTCTGCCGATCCCCCGGCATGGTTTTCCGTGTCGGACATGCTGACGTAGAACAACAGCACGGAAACCACAACCAACAGTAGTTTCATGGACGATCAGATCAGACCTGCTGAAGTGACTCAAAGCTGTGAGCGCAGAATTGAACAGCTACGCCGCATGCAGCGTCTTTCATCATAAAAATCCAATTGGAAATGACTTTAGTCAATACAGGTGAAGAAAAACTGCACGGACTATGTCGAAACCCTCGCCCAAGTCTTCAAGAAACTTCGTGAGTATTAATGTTTAAATCATCTAAAGAAAATGTATGCAGACAAGGAGGTAACCAAATTTTCTGTACCTGGTTTGAAAAAGTTACCAATTGCAGTTCATATAACGCTACAGGATTATAAAGCAAATGATTTATATAAATTAACTGGTTAGATCTTCAACATGGTAATTGTGTTGTTTCCTTGCCCATGTATATATCTGCATTCTTGCAACAGTTCAAGTAAACTCTTCAGCCTTTCAGAGATCAAATCATGCATTTAGTATGTCTGTTGATGGCAGCTGTCTTGTGTCAAATATTAGATTAGCTAATATTTGATTTCTATGTGTATTAGGGTAAAAGTAAGAAATCTTTTTTCTTTGACGTTGTGTTTTTACTTTCTTTTTGTGGGCGGTGTATTTGCATTCCTGCTTGTAATTGGATTAACCCAAAGTGCTTTGTGTATAGGTTTCAAATGGTGATTTCACTTAGTGACCTAAGAAGTTGTATAAGAGTTTTTTTGCCCGTATCAGTTTAGCTCGTCATTGTTTATAAGGATGTTGAGTGTGTATTTTGGTTTAAATATACTGTGACAGTTCTCCAAATGCCAAATATGGTCATTTATTCAAGGGTTGCTTAGTGTAATCTGTTAGTTTCCCTATATATAGACCGTTTTACGGCGGGTTGCTATTCTTTTTTATTTTGGACGTCTATAGTACAAACGAATCAGAGGTTGGAGATATTTTCAGCAGCGTCTTTGACGCGCTTTTGCATTTTTTATTATGTTCTGGAGGATGTAACCTGGGTTTTGTTTTTTGTACCATGTACATAATTGCACCTGAAGAGATTGTGGATTGTATTTTGTGGCGTCTATGTTAGGCCTTGTGGAGCTATTTTTCCGTAAGTTATCATTATTTTTGGTACATATATAGACATACTGTAGGATATAATATATAATTGATTCGCGGTATTCTTTTGTCGCGTTTGGACGCAAGTATATATATATTATTGTTGCAGAAACATGTTTTTCATTTATTGTGATATTCTCAAGGTACACGCGTTTTTTCTGATATGAAGTATAATATATTATATAGAGTAAAATGTAATTATTGTGTAATTTCAAGATGTACACGTGGTTAAGAGCAATATATAAATATACAAGTTTGAGATGTTTCATTCAGGATATTGTATACTCAGAGATTGTTAATTTTTTATTCCAGTTGTATCACATTGTTTCACGTGTCCACACGTTGTCTGAGGATATATATATGTATAACATGATTGGAGATTAATAGGGATATTTAAAGAGGCTCAGGGGCTGAGTCCATCGGTTTGTCTACACGTGTATTTTGTCGGCGTATACCTCGTGTTACCATGTGCATCTCATCAGGGAGAAAATAAAAGTTCCACCGTCAGAGAAACACCTGTGTTTGTCCCATGTTTTGTCCTGTGCTACAGATGTCACAAAAATATACAAGGAAAAGCTTCATTGATATATATCACGGAGAGAGGAGTGGTTTACCTGTTTTGGCTAGAATTTGTTTCGTCATATTTGTCAGGCAGTGTACCGACGACAATGGTGTGTGCCGGTCTGGATAATCCGTTTGTGACCGCATTCCTTGTGCTGTCCTGTGAGAGTGTTGTTTTGCGACGTACCTGAGTTTGACTGTGTCCGGCACGTGTGGTTTCTGTGCTTCGAGCAGGAGTGTACCTATACTGAACCCCAATGAAAAGTATCCACATAAAAAAATTAACAAATTAATTTTGTAAGTTACTAAGTACTGTGTGTGCATATATGCATAGTTTGGAGCCTACATCAGGGTCATTCAGGACAACTTTTTAACTTTTGCTGGGTTGTTACATAATGCATGTGACTTTTGTGCACCGAATATGGCTTCTGACCACCACTCCTATTGGATGGCTAAAATGACCTGATGTTTTCAGTGGCTTTAAAAAGGGATGTTCAGCCAAGAAAAAAGCCAGTGGTCTCAGGTGTGTTGAGGCGATCATGCCGCGTCTGAGCCAAGGTCAAAGACACCATGCTTTGGGGCTTGCAGAGGGTGGAGTCCCAATCACTCAAATCGCACAAAGAATGGGGTGTACTCGGCGCACCATCCAACGACTAATTGAACGGCAACAAGAAACTGGATCCGTAGATGATCGGCCTAGGCCTGGCCGAGAAAGAGTGACAACACCTGGCCAAGACCGTCACATCCGGCTGATGCACCTGCGAGACCGTTTCCGTACAGCAGCCCAAACAGCCCGTGAGACTCAAGGGGTGAATCACCGTCCTGTCAGTAGTTCTACTGTGGAGAGGCGACTGAGGAGCAGTGGCCTAACAGCCAGAAGACCTTACAGGGGTAACCTGCTGACCCAACCCAGAAGAGAAAGACGACTGCAGTGGTGTAGAGCACACTCCAGGTGGACTCGCCAGCAGTGGAATACCGTCCTTTTTACTGACGAGTCCCGTTTTTGTGTCAGCAGAGCAGATGGCAGAGAACGTGTGTGGCGCCGGACTGGGGAGAGATATGCAGATGCCTGTGTCCGTCAGGCAGATCGATGGGGTGGACCCTCTGTCATGGTGTGGGCAGGCATCAGCAACCGCTACCGGACACCCCTAGTGGTCATTCAAGGGATCCTCAATGCTAGGCGGTACATTGATGAGGTGCTGGAGCCGCACATGGTCCCATTTATGGAGCAGCATCAAGATCTGGCGATCTTTCAGCAGGACAATGCACGTGCACACTCTGCAAGATTAACAATGAACTTTCTCAATGAGAACAACATCAATGTCATGGAATGGCCAGCGTTCTCACCCGATCTGAGCCCTATTGAACATTTGTGGGATCAGTTAGGCCAAGGTATTCAACGGAGGACACCTAGGCCTACTACCCGAAACCAGCTGATCCAAGCTCTGCAGGAAGAATGGAATAATGTTCCCCAACACAGAATTCAAACCCTGGTCAGCAGTATGCGCCGCAGATGTATAGCATGTGTTGATGCTCGAGGTGGCCACATCCCATATTGAACAGAAAAATTTGTGTGACTTTCAATTAGGGCAGTTAATGACATTTTTTGCCTGTAAGTGACGTTAATGTCGGTAGAGCGTGACATTATTTTTACGCCAGAAAAGTGAATGCTTTGTTAAGTTCTAAGCACGTCTAGGTATGAAATGTTTCAAGTATAAATAATAAAATACTTCAAAATTGGCATGTGGATACTTTTCATTGGGGTTCAGTATATATTCAAGTACTGTTCGTGTTGCCTGTGGTAGCAGAAGACTTTTCCTTTTTTCTTGGACTTATCAAGTAGACATTTCTTCTGTATTCTGGGAATGTAATTTTTTCTCGGTACAGCGGTTCCAGTTCGTCGCAGACTACATTTTTAATTTTTTTTTATGGCGAATAAGGTAGTGTGGTACTAACTTTTTCTCCACAGCTGATATATGAAGATAGAAGACTCTTCACATATACATATTATACTGTAGCCCACACATATATAGTTCAGCAATTCAATTATCCATATTTGTATATTGTTTGCCATTGATATCCATTTGTCGCAAATATTGTACACAGAAATATAGTTTTTTTTTCAGCACACAGTGAAGCAGCTTGACACGTGTACATGTACAGGTATATAGTGTTGTTTTTGGTCTGTTTGACCTGGGTGTGTTACATCATGTCCTTGCCCGAGCTTAAGACTGCTCGCAAGACGAGTAAATCAAAACTTACCAAGTTGAGTAATAAAATATCCACGCGTGTGGCTAAACATGATAAGTTGGATGAAATTTCAGGGTTGATAAAAGAATTCAAATCAGCTTTTGAATTATTTACAGCTGACCATACTGCAGTGGCTGAGGAAGATGAAGGTAACGAGCTGCAGAATGAGCAGTATTATGAAGCTGTAGAATCCAATTATTTTAGAGTGTTGTCATCAGTGCATGATGTTAAACATACTTCAGCTAGTACTGATAGTACAGTAATTGGGTTATTAAGTTTGCCAAAATTAGAACTCGAGAACTTCAATGGTGACCCGATTAAGTACCATACATTTATCAAAGCTTTTAAAGCTACAGTTGAAAAGTGTACAACAGATCCAGATGTACGTCTGTCACGTCTGTACAATTATCTTGAAGGTGAAGCCAAAGACAGTGTTCGTTCATGTTTGATTACAGGTGGTGCCACAGGTTATGAATCTGCTTTGAAAGTTTGAAAGAAAACTATGGCAGTAATTTTCGTGTGGCTTAAGAAATAATTCGTGGTTTACGCTCAAATAAGCCAGTGAAAAGTAGTAAAGATTACAGAGCTTTGTCAAATGAATTGCGTAATGCACTTGAAATTCTTGAAAGTATCAATTGTCTGTCTGAGGTGAATACACAGATAGTCATTTTTGATATAGTCTCACGTCTTTCAAATTTTGTCCAAAATCGGTGGTACGAGATGGAGCATAAGAACAAACGTGATAAGGGCGATTATTTGAAATTCAAAGACCTCGTCAAATTTGTAAATTCTGTGAGTGACGAACTTTGTGACCCGGTTCTGGGTGAGCAGGCGCGTTTGTCTAGATATAAAAAAACTAGGCAAGTCACTTCACATGACATTCAAGTAGATGAAGTATCAGAGATGAGTAGTTATGCTGATTTCTTTTCTGCAGATGGGTCAAATTCAGATTTTTTCCCTTCTGTCAGTACAGTAAATGCGGCATCTGCTACTAGACTGCCTTCAGTTAGTGGGTCAAATGCTAATTCAAATAAGTCAATTTCCGCCATGCAAGTTGTGTAATAGTTCTCATTTCATAACTAAATGTGATCAGTTCAAGTCAATGACAGTAAAAGATCGTATAGCATTTGTCAAGTTACATGAGTTATGTAATGTGTGTTTGAGGAGTAATCATACGACTGAATCATGCCAAAGTGAAAATAAATGTTTCGTTTGCGGAGCCAGACACACAAGTTACATCCATACCGATCAAGTTTTGACAACTTGTGCTTCAAATATTGAAAGTTGTTTACTACCAGTTTTGAAAGTGCGCATTAATGAAGATACAGTTGTTAATGCAGGATTAGACAATTTTAGCTCTTCAACTTTCATTACTCAGAGTTTAGTTGATCGTTTGAATCTTGAAGGCTCAAATGTTCATTATCTTTTGAAAACAATTCAGGGTACAACTCCTACTATATCAAAAGAAGTGGATTTCAAAATTTCGTCTTTGTCAGGTGATCAAAAGATGAATTTGTCAGGTGTTAAGGTGGTTGACAGTATACCACTTGCTAATGCTTCTGTTAAGATTGAAGAATATCCACATCTTCGTGACCTTGACATTGATCCAAATGTTTACAATCAAAAGTTAGACATACTTATAGGTCATGATTTCACTGAGCTTATCACCCCTCTAGAAATCAGAAAGGGTAACCCTGGACAACCAGTAGCAATTTTATACTTACTTGGATGGGCTTTGCAAGGTAAAGCAGAAATGAATCAAACTTGTAGTTCAACAGTGGTTTGTAATTTCATATGTGCTTCCTTGAAACCAGGTCAAAGCGACCTAAATTCATTTGCCAATAATGATCATGTCAAATGCGATGTAATGGACATGTGTCATTCGAGTGACCGTTGTGTACAGTCAGTAAATGACAAAAATGAACATTCAGAATGTTCCTATGATTCATTTGATACGTCAACATTTGAGAATATAACTGTTGTTAACGATTGTGAATCTACAGTTGTGAACAATAGTGTTCCCATTGATGATATACATAAATTATGGGAAATCGAAAATGATTCATTTTCAGAACATTCATTGTCTGTTGATGATAAGAAAGTTCTTGAATTTTGCGACAGTACATGCCAAATTGTGAATGGGCATTATATGCTGCCTATCCCTTGGAAGGATCGTAGTGAATCAATACCTAATAATTTTTGTGTAGCTAAAAAGAGGCTCGACAATTTAATTAGGCGTTTGACAATGACAGATCTCATGTCAAGATATAATCAAGAGATTACAAAATTGTTGGATTCAAAATATACAGAAATCATACCAGAAAATGAAATAGATGGGTCAGATAGAATTTTTTATCTCCCACATCATGGCGTAATAAATCCAAATAAACCTGGAAAATTACGCATAGTCTTTGATTGTTCTGCTAAGTATGCAGGTCGATCTTTGAATGATAGAGTTTTACAAGGTCCTGATTTGATGAATAAGCTGTACGTTACATGTTTTGTTATGGTTTAGGTTACATCATTACGCAGTTCAGGGTGACCTCAAGGAAATGTATAACCAAATACTTATTCCTGAGTATGACAGAGATGTTCTCCGTTTTCTTTGGTATGAGAATGACAAACTCATATTTTTAAGGATGACAGTGAATATTTTTGGAGGAATTTGGTCAGGATCCAGTTCATGCTACGCGCTAAGGCGTATAGTATTAGATAATCCACAGATCGATCCATTATTCAAGAAGTCTATCATGCAATCAATGTATGTTGATGATTTGACTCAATCAGTTCGCACTTTGGAAGAAGTGTGTAAATTGATATTTGAGCTTCCATTTGTTTTCAAACTTGGAGGTTTTGAGATTATAAAATTTGCAGTGAATGATGAGCAAATAGTAAATCAAATTCCTATTGAAAGTAGAGCCAAGGAGGTGTATGAATTCTCATCTGATTCACAATGTAGAACACTGGGTGTCAGGTGGTTAATCATGCAAGATAAGTTTACATTTACTGTCAAAACTGTAGACTTTTCAAAAGTGACACGTAGGCTGATGCCTAGATTTTTAGCATCAATTTATGATCCGCTAGGTTTAGTTTCTCCCCTTGTTGTTGGTGGAAAGCTATTGTTGCAGCAAGCTACCCGTCTAAAAATAGATTGGGATGCATCTGTTCCAGATGTTATACATCAAAGATGGCTGACATGGTATGACATCTTGTGTAAAAGTCTGCCGAATATGAAATTCCCACGTTGCTTTAAGGATGCAAAATTTGATGATGGGTATTTTGAATGTCATTTTTATTGCGATTCAAGTCAACAAGCTTTTGAAGCATCTTTATACGGAAGATGTATTAGCACGTCAGGTGAAATTACTTCACATCTGGTTATGAGTAAGTCTCATATAGCGCCAATTAAGAATAGCCAGTCAGTCCCCCGTATGGAGCTTCACAGTGCTAAGATCGCTGTTGATCTGTTTCTTGGGTTTAAGCAGGGTTTAGGTATTCCATACATTCCTGTTTTCTTCTGGACAGATTCGAAAATAGTTTTAGGTTACATTCAGAACGCAACCAGACGTTTTCACACTTTTGTAGAGAACAGAGTGAGTTACATACGTCATCATTCTGATCCTAAGTCTTGGTTTCATATTGAATCTTCGTTGCATCCCGCGGATTTGCTGACACGTTCTTTTCCTATAGATCGTCATGGGGTTTTCGATTTGTGGTGTTGTGGCCCGAAATGTTTGCGTGAATATACCAAATTTTGGGGCAAAATGCATGATTCATATGAAATTGATCAATCAGACCCAGAAGTCAAATCCTTATGTACACAAGAAAGTAATATTTCTGTGTGTTGGATTGAGAAGATTTGTTTATATTTCTCATCCTGGTCGAAGATCTTGAAGTCTGTTGCTTGGTTACGTAAGTTTGTGTTGTACAAACTTAATCATGTTGATGTGCAAAAGTCACTTGCTGTAAGTGATTTAGATCAGGCACATGATATAATCATTCGTTATTATCAAAGAATGTCATTTGATAAAGAAATATCAAATCTTGCATCAGACAAACCTATTTTCAGGTCGAGTAGCATTCTTTCGTTAAATCCATTTTTAGATAAGAATGGCGTCTTGCGTGTGGGAGGTAGAACTGGTGATCATCCTATACTTATCTCACATTCTAGTACCATAGCAAAGTTGATTATTAGGCATTTCCATCAAAATGCTCATTTGGGCACGGAGTGGACTCTTGGTTTGATACGAAGTAAGTACTGGATTACAAAAGCACGTAGAACTGTTCGCCGTGTTTTGCAAAAGTGTGTAGTATGCAAGAAATTGTATGCAAAACCTTCGTCACAGCTTATGGCTGATTTACATCCAGCTAAAATCAGTCCATATATGCCTGCTTTTACTCATGTTGGTATTGATTGTTTTGGCCCGTATTTTACAAACTTTTAAGGAGGTCAAAAGAAGAGATATGGGTGTATTTTTACATGTATGAGTTCTAGAGCAGTTCATCTTGAGATGTTGCATTCATTGGATGCAGATTCTTTTTTGAATGCATTCCGTAGATTTAGAGCTCGTAGACCAAACATCAACGTATTATATGCTGATAATGCTGGAAACTTACGGAAAGGAGCTTCTGAACTCATGAATGCTTTCAAATTGCATTCGAAGAACACATTAAGACAATATGCTACATCTAAAGCCATCAAATTTGTGTTCATTCCTCCT
The DNA here is from genome assembly GCA_964020975.1 of Hermodice carunculata. Taxonomy (NCBI): domain Eukaryota; kingdom Metazoa; phylum Annelida; class Polychaeta; order Eunicida; family Amphinomidae; genus Hermodice; species Hermodice carunculata. The sequence continues at coordinate 44,237,670 of OZ026615.1, read as the reverse complement.
TACACTCCTCATTGGGGTGGCAATTATGAGAGGTTAATAGGAGTCATCAAGAGGGTGCTTAAAGCCATATTACCATATGCATCACGTCTTACAGATGAAGTTTTACAAACTACATTTTGTGAGGTAGAAGCTATAGTAAATAGTCGTCCTTTAACTAGGATAAGTTCAGACATTCATGATTTCAGGCCAATTCCGCCAAATACCTTACTTTCGTTAGGTGAATCTTCTGTTATTCCGCCAGGTAACTTGTCAGTCGCTGATACATACAGGAGCAGATATATATTTTCTCAACATTTGGCCAATATGTTTTGGTCGAAGTGGCTTAAACTTTACCTTCCATCTCTGAATGTGAGGTCTAAATGGCGAGTACCAGTTAGAGATATTCAGGTTAGTGAGTTAGTCTTGATAGTTGAACGTGGTCTTCCGCGTAACCTATGGCCGCTTGCCATTGTGAAAGAAGTTTATCAGGGTAGAGACGGTAAAGTTCGTTCTGTGTTGCTTAAAACGAGAATTAATACTCAAATTAAGCGTTCAGTCCATCATGTTGTTAGATTGGAAGCTGATAACTAAATATAATGTTATGATAAGTAAGTAATACATCAGTTTCTGATAGTGAAAATCTTACTTTTATACCAGAATTATATACATATATACTGTATTTAGAGTCTTGATTGTGATAGTGGCAACTGGATTATATATTTGTTGCTGTCCAACATGAGGAGGGTACTATGGTTTTGTTGTCAATATCATATTAGAGAAATATTGGAATTTATGTTTAATATGTATATGTTATATGTTAATTAGAGTATAAATAACTGTTTAAATGAGGGTTTCATCTAGGAACAAAATATTTGTAGTTCTTGGATTTCTTTTCATAAGGTTTACTATCAATAAACTTTTCTTTCTCTTAAATGAATATGTTTATATGTTTAAATGTCAGTATATGTTATATATATATATTTCATATAAAGGGGGGAGTGTCAAATATTAGATTAGCTAGTATTTGATTTCTATGTGTATTAGGGTAAAAGTAAGAAATCTTTTTTTTTGACAGTGTATTTTTACTTTCTTTTTGTGGGCGGTGTATTTGCATTCCTGCTTGTAATTGGATTAACCCAAAGTGCTTTGTGTATAGGTTTCAAATGGTGATTTCACTTAGTGACCTAAGAAGTTGTATAAGAGTTTTTTTGCCCGCATCAATTAAGCTCGTCATTGTTTATAAGGATGTTGAGTGTGTATTTTGGTTTAAATATACTGTGACAGTTCTCCAAATGCCAAATATGATCATTTATTCAAGGGTTGCTTAGTGTAATCTGTTAGTTTCCCTATATATAGACCGTTTTACGGCGGGTTGCTATTCTTTTTTATTTTGGACGCCTATAGTACAAACGAATCAGAGGTTGGAGATATTTTCAGCAGCGTCTTTGACGCGCTTTTGCATTTTTTATTATGTTCTGGAGGATGTAACCTGGGTTTTGTTTTTTGTACCATGTACATAATTGCACCTGAAGAGATTGTGGATTGTATTTTGTGGCGTCTATGTTAGGCCTTGTGGAGCTATTTTTCCGTAAGTTATCATTATTTTTGGTACATATATAGACATACTGTAGGATATAATATATAATTGATTCGTGGTATTCTTTTGTCGCGTTTGGACGCAAGTATATATATATTATTGTTGTAGAAACATGTTTTTCATTTATTGTGATATTCTCAAGGTACACGCGTTTTTTCTGATATGAAGTATAATATATTATATAGAGTAAAATGTAATTATTGTGTAATTTCAAGATGTACACGTGGTTAAGAGCAATATATAAATATGCAAGTTTGTGATGTTTCATTCAGGATATTGTATACTCAGAGATTGTTAATTTTTTATTCCAGTTGTATCACATTGTTTCACGTGTCCACACGTTGTCTGAGGATATATATATAACCTGATTGGAGATTAATATGGATATTTAAAGAGGCTCAGGGGCTGAGTCCATCGGTTTGTCTACACGTGTATTTTGTCGGCGTATACCTCGTGTTACCATGTGCATCTCATCAGGGAGAAAATAAAAGTTCCATCGTCAGAGAAACACCTGTGTTTGTCCCATGTTTTGTCCTGTGCTACAGATGTCACATCTTGTGCATATGACGTGTATCTTCCATGTGAGTAAAATGTTTGGATTACTCTCTGTTATCAGCATTTAACTATTTTTCCAATTCAGAGAGGACACGATATCTTGTGGCGTGTCCTTTGGGAATTGGACACGAGACAGCTTCATGCTCAGCTTAAACATTTCCCCCATAAACCGGTCACAAGTGGCTGGTGGTCAAATATCGTCCCCTCTCATGTTTCTGACTAGTTTCAACAGGGATTAAAGATACTCATTTTGAGAATTGTAGATGTCCTAATATTTTGTTTTAATTTCTTAAAATAGGACAGACCACATGTTACCCATGCTTTTATAATTAACAGGTTTAATAAGAGAGCAATTGAAGGGCATATCTGGATGTAAAAAAATGCTGTTTTTCAACAGAGGTAGAACGAGTGAAAATAATACCATAGGCTACCTGCTTCTTACACTATTCATTTTGATGCATATGGAATGTTAGACTTGAATTCAGACGTATGTTTTGAAACTCATAAAACCGAATTGGCATTATTAAGAGTAAAAATTCGGAATATTATTACATATGTTCATAGCATTTTATGCACCTTAAAATTAAAGGGATGCCAAAAGGGGATAGTACGGTCATAAAAGTTGGTTGTCTTGTTTTAATAAGGTGACATTCCATGGTTATATTTTTGTGTGTGCAAGTTTAGTTTAAATTGTTAGACTGGCGAGGTTTCTCGAGTTCCCAAGGCTCCAAATGCTGTGTTTTAACCCCCCCCCCTCACAACAGTCAAAATTGGCTTATGCTCAGATGTTGGCTACTTCAAAATTTTAAACAATTTGGACACGTCTGTGTATCCTTACTATTCTATGGAAGGACTTTCTATTGTTCATACCTGTAACTAAAGACATATAATGTAAGTAAGAAGTATTATTTTATGTTTCAAAAAAGGATTAATAGTCGCTGCACAAGGCATTTGCGTTGATGCCAATCACACATATTTTGACTGCATTCATTGCTCAACATGTTTTTTTTTTTTGCATAAATTGTATTACATTTCTAGAACAGTATATGTTGAAAACATACACACACAGACAGACACACCCAATAACTGTTGTAGCAGATTTGACACATGCGTTTTTAGAAACATCCATGTTTTATGAGTAAACAAACTGTGATTAGTGTTTCTGTTATATTTATGACATACAAGGGGTCAGTAGAGTGATAATTCAAGTGTTTGTGCGAGGAGACACAAATGCCTGACTTCTTTCACGCTTTGCTTGATTCATCAGAGGCCAATGGGTTCTGTTCGACTTCAGAATAAACATAGTATTCATGTTTATTATTTACAGGCAGTTCGTCTTTGACTCAACTCTCTGCTCAGCTGTTCAAACGAAACCAACTGCTGCGTTATATACATCGGCCTCCCAAGGGTAGGACAGCGTTTCTATGGGTATAAGCAACGCACTTGTATTATGATGTTACTGTTTTGATTTTAGTCACATGTTGTTCTCCGTCTGTTGGACAGTTGGACTAAATCGATAAATACAGCTGGGAGAAAAAGATGCCTTCCCCTTTGGTCGGACATGGGCCGCTCTCAATACGCCTTTATATGCAAATTATGTGTGTCGCATGGAATATTATGTATCATCAACAGGATAGCTTAGGGTATGTATGAGCAGTTGAATACACCAAAAATGTCCTGAAAACAAGACAACAACCATAGAGGCACGACACGTGTGTCTGGTATTGGGGTGCCTATGGGCTTTATAAGGGGGGGGGGGCATTGCACTACTGGTATGAATGTGAATTTACAATGCCACGGTGTACAGGTCCACAGGCGTATGAAAATATTCTGAGTGCGAGAGCACCGATGCTGCTTATGTGGTAATACCACAAGGCCAGTATCTCACGACCAACGTTACTCATACCACTCCGTATATATGTGAATAAAGCACATATTCCTGACTCGAATATGGTAAAACCATACATGTATGTGTTCCTTATCTGCTATTCCCCATGTTGAATAAAGTTTCAGTGGTGCATTTCCAAGCGTACGGTGCACAACACACTTACATTACTGTCGCCGACGCATGTTTTGTCCAGATACTTTCACTATTTATCTTCCGTTTTTATGACCGGGAAGAGTGAAGATGGCAACGTAATGGCTGGTGTGCCGATGCAACCGCAATAAAGGCGTTGACCCTGATAACCAACCAGGACAACTTTGTGAAGCCACCACTGGGTACCCATGAAGAGCGAAGTGATTGACCATCGAATCTGGAGTTAACTTTGAACTCACACGTCTACAACTGGACAATAGTGTTTCATTCTATTGTCATATTTTATACCGCTTCCTGCTTTCTGGAAGATGAGCAGATTAAAAAAGGATAAATCCATTCACCCCTGTCATAATATTCAATGGACTTGTCCAAAAGCTTTTTACATGTACCGCAATATCTGACTTGTTCCAAGTTTTCTGAAGGCCAAGTTACACTAGGTGACCCTTTACATGTGCTCTAGTGCATGCCAGAAGGGATGTGCACTACACGATGGCTACCCGAGAATGAAAGGGATCCAGATCATGCTGCTTTTCTTTGTCACAAGGTGCAACATACCAGCTTTTGCCTCTTGTGTCAATTTGACCTCAGTCTTCATACCTACCTGCTGATCAGCCTTGATTCCGCAATTTGGGGCCACAGATTATACAGACGTTTGTATGTTCACACCTCGGAGGAGTTAACTCCCCTAAAGTTAACACAAATAATCATAGACATATTCATATATTTGGGCTAAAAGGTGCATCTCCAGCTCAGTGTATTCCATCATGTCATGTAATCTGCAAAGTAAGCTAAAAAGCCAAAGCCCAATGAGGGATGTATATACTTCTCTTAGCATATTCACCGTATAAAAATATCGGTACTCCCGTTCGCAACTCGGATGCATTACATGTATTTTTCCATAATATATATGGTAACGGTGATTTGGGTTATATCAATAATCTTTTATTTGCTGCATGTAATGACAAGTTTATAATTATCGCCACACAATACTGGTGTGGCAATCCAAAAAGATGAAGGCAATGTAATGTTTAACTCAGTTATTTGTATTTGCTTAAAAAACTAAGCAGGTCCCTTATTATATTGCTTTTAACCAATCAATTAATTATCCAAAAATAACTTAAGGAAATGTGTATTTTAACTTGGGTGGCGTGCGAAGGGCAGCAGTAACGGCGGGATCTTGTGCCCCCTTACATTTCAGTCGGTACAGATGTAATTTGTGCATTATTATAAATATACTGTTGGACATAATTCAAGGATATTGATGAGTGATGTCAGGCGAAGAAAATAATAATAACAAGACTAACATCTAACCATTTCATTTTGGACAATAGACTCTTAAAATACAAATAAAGCCAGGCCACATCTCACTGCACATGATTGATCACTGGTCAATAGGCCAAATAAAAAGTAATGTCTCCTCTGAAAATCTGTCAGCAAGTGTCACTGTTACCTAGTACCACGTTGCATGACCACCAGCAGAGATAACAGCACGCACATGAGATGACATTGAGTGGTACAATTTCTGAATTTCTCTGTGGAATTTGTGGCCCCTTGATCTGTAAATCCAGTGCCAATTGCTCACTGTTTTGTGGTGGGTTTGCCTGTAGACTGCACACCCCAAGATGTTCGAGACATGTTCAATCACATTGAGGTCTGGACTGGATGCTGGCCATTCCAGATGAGTATACTACTGGTGTTCATCATGGAACTCTTCAGCCAATGAAAGCTCTATCAGGTCTAGCACTGTTGTCTGGAAGAAAATCGTGGACTGTTGGACTTCATGCGAAAAGGTATTGTAATGGGATCCAGGATTTCGTCATGATTCCATCCACACCTTCAAAAAAGACTTATGGTTCCAAGATATGTCCCCCAATAGCAGATCATCCCCCAAAGTGGCACACATTGCAAATGTGGTCCCTGTCACAACGGGTATTCTATTCCTGCCACAATATCACTTTGCCATCTCGAAACTTGGTACAAAATCGAGACTCATCACTGCAGATGACATTGCCCTACTGCTCATTACTCTATAGCCTGGGTTTTCTGCATCATCATAACCTGGCCTCTTGAAGTGTTGGTTTTGGTCACTAATAACTGGGAACTGGCCAGGCCTGTCGTGATTTCAGACCAACATTATCCCATACCCTCCGTTCTTTTCCATCTGAGACATTGCAGCCAGTAATCTCTCTCAGATGTTGGAGTCCTTTAGTACCTGATTAAAATGGATGAGCATTTTTATGAGTTTGTGACTCTGGGATGCCCAGCTCCTCCTGTGGCACATCATTGTTGGCTCCACCCTAATTTATTGTACAGCCCTACAGTTTTCCATTCTTCTCCCTGTTACAAATGATAGTTAAAACATGTCACATGACCATTATGCCACATAATCAACGAGGTCGAAGACTGACTTGATTGTGATGGCATAATGGTCAATGTGATATGTTATAAATGACTGGTAACAAGGGTGGTAGGAACTAACCAAGATATTCCTTGGTGCACGACATTTCCCCCCTGCCTTTTGTGCATGGTATACTTTGCCACTTTCTTAAGTTGTCACATCCACAGTCAAGTTTGACTACTTGATCATGTATTTTCCACTTACCAATATGGTAGTAGGAATATCAGGTGGTGGAAGCCAAAATGACAGATTTAAGTGAGGTGGACAGTATTCCCACTTACCAGTTAATTTTTCAGAGGTGTATGTGTCATAACGACGAGAGTGCACGCTACAAGAGAGCTATTGCAGGTGCAAAAGAATTATATTTTTGGAATTAATTCACTATTTTTTCAGGGTTCATGCCTGGCATGGACACTGATTAAATGTTGTAAATTGAGTCATGTGCATCATCTTACATTATCCCGGCTGCTATATCATGCTAGATATGACAGACGAATTGGAAAGTTCTAGGAATACACGTCTGTACTATTTCAAGTCCTGTGGTAATCTACATAGATCTTGGTGGAACAATACCTTAGTTTGGGCAGCTCAGGGGAGGGTGTCAACAACAACTGTTTATACAACACACTGCCTTTAGGTCATGCTGCACTGCACAACACTAGCAATGCTACTGTGTGAAAAGTGTTCATTATGTGATATAATCAACACTTTTTCTGGCTCCCTATTGGTCTGTTCCTACCACCCATGTTACAAATGCTTGCATGTATCTACCATGTTGACAGTTGCTCTTTTTACTGAATGGCTTTGGTCAGAAATAAGGGCTCAACCTTACTATAGAAAAGTGTCACTAGGATTTTAACTAGGGCTAATAAATCATGCTTAACGTAAACAAAAGCACACTGAAAGACAGTCGTAACTATTGTACAGCAATACTCGTGGTTATGTAGTGCAGTTTTGTCTGATCAGTATCATTCAATGGAACGGCAACACTACCATACAGTTGCTGACAGATTTTTGGCGGAAACCTTGCTGTCTATTTGAGCAACTGGTTGGCACTTAAAGATGTGCAGTGAGGTGTGACCACATTGTATTTGTTGACAAAGTGTCAGATGACTTAAATATTATGACTAGGAATTACTGTGTTCATGATTTTCTTCTTCATTGGACTTTAACGAACAATATCCTTCAATTATGTGTAATAGTACACATAATAATCATCTTCATGAATGTATCCTGGTGTATTTTATGTCCCCAGTGATGGAGTTTAAATCAAGTATTATTATAAATCAATGAATCAATCAGTCTTGTCCACAATACATTTCAATGAATATGAGGTGAAAAGCAATTTTAATATCAAAATTTCTAAAGAGGACTCTTCTATTCCACTTTTGTTGTGGACACCAAATTACATAAAACGCTTTTAAATCTAGATACATAGCTGTTGCTTCAAAATGAACAATAAAACAATTATCAAACTAAGTTACATTGTGTTTGACCGCATTTCCGTAAATAATGTAATGCAATTTCTAGAAACTGTGAAATCAATTGTTCCTCGAGTATTAGCAATTTTTCCGAGTTTGTATGTCAAATCAAAGATTTAAAAGCAAAACATATCCAATGGTTTTATTTTTCTACACTGTACACAAATCTACCTATAGATGAGGTCAAAATTTTCAGAATTAATAAGCAAAACGTTTAAAAATGATGGTAAACCACACATAAATAATGATTCGTATACAAAGAAAGCATATTGGTCAAACAATAAATATTCAAAAAGTAACCTTAAATCTTACACTGTTGTAACTTTGATAGATGCTATAAAATTTCTTTTGGATAATACTTTTTGCTTTCAATGCGGACTTTTGGTTTTTCAACAAATTATAGGCATTCCAATGGTTAGCAGCTGCTCCCCGTTACTGGCAGATTTATATTTTACCTGGCTTGAATTTGGTATATGAATGAAATCGATGGAAAAGGACTTTCAAATGGCTACAAAATTATCAAACAACGCAAGATATATTGATGACATTGCTTGTGTAAATGTACAAAATTTCTGTGAAATTGCTAAAGAAATTTACCCTAAAGATATCCCTTTGGAGGGTAACAATTTAGATGGTTTCAGAGATGTGTTTCTGGACTTGGATATTCAGGTCAACAATGACAGGTTTTGTATTAAAGTCTATCACAAAATAGATGAGTTAAACTTTGAAATAGTTAACTCTCCTTTCCCGGACAGTAAAAAAACTGCATATTCGTGCTGATATGGCACTCGCACATAACTTCCTCCATTGAACCATTCATTTTTAAGAATTGGGATTTGGTCGAGTTAGTATGTGCGTTTCCCATTTCAGCTAGACGACTGGTGCCACGGGTTGCAGGTTCGAGTCCTGCTCGTTCCGAACATAAAATACATTTTGGTCACAAATTTTGAGATTTGGTCGTATTTGTTATAAATGTCAGGACTTTGCATCTAGAACCAAATTTATTAACAATAAACTTGAGTCAAGGGGATTCAAAGATGTACTTATCATCAAATGTATCTACAAATTTGGCTGTAAATATGCAGAGATGGTTAGAGAGTTTGACTCAATAATTTTAGAGATTTTAGACTTGCCTGTTTTGCTATTTGATTAACCTTTTGATATCATTCTGTTTATTATTCACCTTTCACACATTTTAGGCTTACTTGTTTTCTGTTAGGTCAAAGCCCCAGGGGCTATAGGTAGCAAGCTTGTCTCATTGTGCTTGATATCTGGTTAGAAATATTATATTTTGATTGCATTCTCTTGTCTTAAATACTATGACTTTCATTTTTTTCTGACTTGCCCTACACACTTTGGTGTTAATGTAATAAGGTAGAAAGATTGGCTACAATTTTACAGGTTTTAGACTTGCCTGTTTTGCTACTTAAATTTTATTTTTTGGCATCATTCTGTTTTAGTATTCACTTTCAGACATTTTAGGCTTGCGGGGCTATTGGTAGCAAGCAGCGGCCGACGACAGTGTTTGCCTTATCATACTGAAAATCATGTTAAGAAAAATTATGTTTTGATAACATGTTTTGACATAAATGCTTATTTCTTTCATTTTTTTCTGACATACCTGAATGCACATTTACTCAATAGTAAAGGATTACTCGAAATTGACAGTATTTTCTCAAACGTCACATACTGACACAATACATTGAAACATTGACTCAGTGTTGGCAGTGAAATAGAGCTTCATTGTTTGAGGATTTCAAAGTCAGGAGTAGGTGTCATCATGGGGTTTGTTTTAAATTTCTGATGCAGGATGTTCATTGTTGCAGTACTTGTTAGGATTTCCCTTGGTTTGTACAGGTGGTCTAGCTGCAATTGTTTATTTTACAATCACTGGGAATGAATATAAGGCCCCAGCTTGTTTCTACTTCAGTCATACACTGGCAGGAGGTTTAACTAGGATAAGCTATCCAGCTAGAAAGGCTACATACTGGTTCAAGTCAATTTTTTCTTATTTGAATTTGTACTATACAAATCTAGTAATTATGTTTTGTTTGACAAGTTTTCTTCTTTCGTTATGAAGCTTAGCGTTTATAAACAAAACTTTTTATATTTAGCTAATTCGTCATTTGCCACGTTCATATTTATTCATTATTAAGTGGGTTGTCTTTGCTGAATATTTAGCTAAGACAAGGAGCGGCTACTCAGAGAGACATATACGGGTATAGGCTCCGAAACATGTTCTGGGTAGTTACCCGCTGGGGACCCTTTAACTTATTTGGGCCAATACAGCATACGTTAGAATTCTGCAGTAGAACGTGTGCAATATGGACAATAGTACTTCCATATTCATATATGTTAGACAGTGACATGTTAGCTTATGTAGAGTAAAGAGTTCGGACTGCGGGATAGGGTAATGACTGCTAGGAAGTGGTTCTGAACAAAAAAAGACAAACATAATAATTTTAACTGGTGCGTTGATACATGATTTATATTTCGCTTTTTTTTCTCTTTTGTTTCCGGGTACGCGGTAGTGCACCAATGAGGCCATGACACAGAAGAATATTAATGTTCACATTAAACTTTTGTTAAAAGTCATCAAAAGACAACTGTTCTCCTTGTTCATCAATTAAGTCTTACACAAACATCCACCTCTTGCATACCAATCTTGATTGAAAACATATTTGCCATTCACCTTAATATTGTCATCACACCATATAGATTCTCTCTACATATCATTCACTCTCTTTGATGGAGACAACCATTTCAACCTGTTCCATTCATACAGCAGCTCTATATAAAACTTTGCTCAATTTTTATCTTTGTAGTCACTGGCCTTTGTTTTATGTAAACAGCAAGATCAATCTTTTTACATTTGCTACTACTTACTTATTTCTACTTTGAGTATAACAACATTGGTACGGTATTGTGGAAATTGCTAGTGATTTAATGACCATATTCTTAACAATTAGAGAGAGAGAGAGAGAGAGAGAGAGGGAGAGAGAGATCTCTCCATCACCACACTTCTAATAGTTTGCTTATTTTACCTATTTTGTTTTCTACATTTTATGTATTGCATAAGCATTACATCTTCGTCCAACCAAATTCCTAATGTCTTGAAAGGACCTCGTGTCCATTTAACCCTTATGTTACCAAGAGGTATGTATCTTTTTGAGCCAATTTACCTTGCTTCAGATTTTTTAAAGTTCACTTTTGGACCAGAAACTTGTTCAAAATCTTGCAGGAGATCGAGCACTTTGCATGCCAAATTTTCGTCGGCTAGGATAAATGATGTGTCATTCGCAAATTGAGATATTTTGATACCTATACCATTTATTTAAATACCTTTTAATGCTTGGGTTTTCTTACTGCTGATGCTAGTAGCTCAATACTAAGGATGAATAGTAAGGGTGATAGAGGACATCCATGTCGTACTCCCCTCTCTGGTTTGAAAAAATCCGAGGAATGTCAATTGTTTATCACACAACTACTTATATATGTATATGAAGTTTTAACCATACTTCTGAAATCATTTCCAAATCAAGTATCAAGTGCTTTCATAATGAATGATCACTCCTTGGAGTCGAACGCTTTTCTAAATCAATAGGTAGTAGCAATCCTAGGATATCTTTAATATGTGTAAGTTGTAATAAATCGGAAATCAGTCTTATGTTTTCTCCAAATATCTTCTCCTCATAAACCGTTTGGTCTGGTTCTCTCAGATAATTTATGAGTCTTTTTAAGCGAGTGGCTAAAACTTGAGCTGCTATTTTATAATCCACATTTAGTACGAATATAGGTCTCCAATTATCTAAGTGAAGTTTGTTCTTTGTCATTTTTGGGAAATAAAGTTATTTTTCCTCTCCTCTCATCTACTGAACAGTGTCCAGGTTCCATGGTATAGTTGAAACTATCCAAGACCACTATCCATGTGTCCATCCAGAAAAAAAAATTATAAAAGTCTGTAGGGAAACCGTCCGAGGCAGCGATTTTGCCATTTTTCATATCTTCAAGTGCACAGGTACATTCCTGTAGCGATATTAGGCTTTCACATTCTCCTCTTTGATCTTCTGTTATTTTAGGGATGTCTCCCTCAAAGAATTTCTTTCCCCTCTCATTCTCATCGACTTCATTTTCGATTTGAGAGGATGTATACAGTGTCCTGTAGAATTCCTTTTTCTTCATTCAATATATCTTCCATGTCAGTAATTTACAGGTCATTTTTTATCTTTAATTTTGTTATGCTTTTATTTTTACGATACGTTTTTTCTAGTGACAGGAAATACTTGATTTTTTTCTTCTTGTTCACACTACCTTTCCTGGGATCTGAGCAAAGCTCCTCTTGTTTTTGTTTCGTTTATAGTCGTTAATTCATTCCTGACTTCAGCAATTTATCCGTTGTTTCCTCTCCATTGGTGTTATATGCTGATTGCTATTTTACCTTTTATTCAGTTTATCTATTCCGTTTAGCCCTTTCAAAGGAATACTTTGGAGTTACTCCTCGAATATGGTTTTCATGGAGTCCCAGTGTATACCTTTGTCTATTGTGTTTGCATGTGTTTCCTTAAACGCTTCGATTGCTTATTTACTTTTTCGATGTATTGTTTTTCCAGTAGTAATTCATTATTGAATTTCCGAAATCCTCTCCTTCTTTGCTTAAAAACCTTGCCTTCAAGTTTCAGATACAAGATAGTGTGGTCTATATTAAATGCTGGCTTCATTTTACATTGTTCGGTTGCTATTGTTTAAAAAAAGGATGATACTAGGAAGTAGTCCAGCCGACAGTGTATAGGGGGATTGACTGACCCTCCAAGTAAACTTAAATATATCTGAATTATTCACCCTCCAAATATCAGTTAAGTCGAATTCTTCGATAAAATTCTTTACATTATTACTATATTCTGAAATTGCTTGTCTGCTGCCACCTCGTTTATCCACGTCTGGATTGAGAATTATGGTAAAGTCACCTCCACCACAATATTACCATGAAGACAGTTTTGATAATTTTTCCCTTAGTTTATTCATTGTATTTGTATTTGTTCACCTCGATGGTCTTTTGTCGGAGCATTTATATTACATAGTATGAACACTGGTTCATCAATTTCCACTTCTGCTATCAGGTACCTGCCTCCAGTGTCTGAAATTACCTTTATTATTTTATAATCTATATTGGTGGGGAATAGTGTGGCTACACCCCGAGTACTGCTGCTGCCATGAGACAGAATTTTTGAACCCCATTCCTTCCTCCCCATTTTTTCCGTCTCAACTGTATCATAAGTTTTCCAAAGGAATATAATTCCTTCATGCGTTTTATGTAACCAGTGGAAATTGGAACATCTTTTTAATTTATCCCCAATACCCCTAACATTAAGCAAATACAAATCATAGTTTAAAGCCATGAGTTGAAAAATTTGATTTTGCTAGCCAGTGTACTAGTTCTACCAGTAACATTGCCTGCTTGAATTCATCGACATTATGAGGTGTTGTAATTTGTGTGCGACGTGCATGCTGAAAGTAAAAATTTACCTCTAGAACCATTTTCACAAAACATAGGTATACATTGCTTCGTTTCCTGGGTGGGGATGTATGGACATTACACTTGAACTTAAAGGGAGATACAAACAACGATTATGTCAAAAAAATAATCAGAAAAAAGGTTTAACTGGGGCCGCAGCCAAGATCAATTTACAGAACTGTTTTAATTTATCCTCTAATTTGTATTCCCCATAAAGACCGATCCCGTACAAAGACCACATTTTCTCAGTCCCTTGGGTGATCTTTAAAGGGAAGTGTTCTTAATGGCGATTTAATTCCAGGATGATGAACAACGGGTCTGTAAATTGGTGGTCTCAATTGGACATTTTACAGTATATATATAAATATATATATATATATATATATATATATATATATATATATATATATATATATATATATATATTTATATATATATAAATACATATATATATATAAATAAATATATATATATATATATATGTGTGTGTGTGTGTGTGTGTGTGTGTACATGTAATTTATACATTGTATTGTAATTAAGGCATAATATATATATATGGGACAAATATTAAAATAAGTTGAATACATGTATTTGCTAAACCCCCAAATGTTTTTGTTATCAATAAGCTGGTCATTAAATACGTGTGTGTCAATATTTTTGTAAGGATTAAAAGAGGTGGTTAGAATTCAATTAAAGTATATAGTCAGACTGGAAAACAGTATTTAGCGAAACACAAGCAGTCTGTTTTTGTCCTGGAAACAAGACGGTTTTATTATCAAGTGCAATTATTACAAACAGGCCGGAAGTATTACAAACAGGACGGAAGTAAAACATGAGTTATCAGGGAAGTACAATAAAATGTTTCAGCACAATAACAACAGAAAAAAAAAAAAAAGATGCCAAGTCTTGGAACCATGCTGAGAATAGCAATGTACAACAACGGCCCCGAGCGGTACACATTTCCACAGGCGATTAAATGTGTCCAGATGTGGAGATGTGGTTCCAATCACAAGGTAAGTTAATCTTGATGAATTTCCTGTCACACTCAAAATACATGTACAGTAGCATTCATATCAGGTTGGTCACATTTAAGTTGTAGTGTTCAACTAAACCTTTCACAGTTAGGCATTAATTTAATCCTCTACATGCTGGGTTATACAGTGTGGCTCTGTTCACTGACACCAAACAAACGGACAGACAGGCATTGATTGTATTATGGGACTTTTGTAGTTTCAAGAAGAATTGAAACATGAATTGTGATACCAATACATATGAGCCTGAAAATGTTCCAACTGGCAGGTTAACAGGTTTATGTGAAAAGAGCAATTGTGACTCAGAAACGGCAAAACCAGTGGACCCGTGTATTTAGAGAATGACACGTGATTGTGCTTCCACCAGGTAGTGTACTCATACGAAAAATTTAACATACGTGTATGTGGAGAATTGGATCCATTTATGTGGAAGGATGATCAAGTGTGTTACATGCAAACATTTTACCAAAAATTAAAACAAATGTATTAACTTTTAAGAAAAAAAGTTTCACATTTATATGTTACTTACCATGATGCGACGTTACTAAGTCTCCACGAAATTAACATACATGTATAATCATTACGTCCCTTCTTCCGTGGACTGCAGCACATCATTTTTAATGTTGTATCTCCATAAACCACCAAATCAACCTCCTTTCTACCTCATAAAAGCCCCGGGGGGGGGGGGGGAGGGAGGGCAGGAACATGTAAGGGCGGGGGGGGGAGGCTGTGTAATCCTTGATACTTACCTTTTGATATTTTGGTTCTGTTCATTGATATTATATAGAAAAAGGTTTGGGCTGCACTTGGGTGTGGATAAGGGTTGCGTACCTCTGTGAATCCCTTCTAAATTTGCTACTTGTGTTTGTGTTGAAACACTGAAATTTCCAATTGTAAGATATCAAATTATCTGCTACAGTATAACTGTTTCTTTATTTAAAAAAATGTGTACACTTGTAATCATTGTATTTCGTCAAATGCTTCAATAATATGGGACTCTGTCAAACATCACCAACCACTCAGAAGAATATAGATATTTTGGCAAGCGAATGTGATCATGATGGCAGGGAGTGGGCAAAACAAATACAAGTATGTATTATCTATATGACACGCCTCTAATATTACAGAGCCCCCCCCCCTCCCCTCTGCTAACACCTAACCCTTCCACATCACTAAATCCCATACTGTTACTTGAGGCCACTCCTGCTGTCAGCATAATATTCCGTTATGTGGTCCCCTTAAGAAGGCCCATCCGTATAATGTGGCCTTTTTTGTAGTGCAGTTGGTGTTGTCTTACACTGTAGCTCACTCAAAGTTACATGTAAGAAAATTGCTGTCTTTTAGTGATATATTTACAGATGTAGCATGTTAGAATACATAATACTTTGTTTTATCATTGTCATAGGAAAAACAATTCTAATTTCGTGTATAGTGAAATGCTGCACAACTTTCTATGGGATGTTCTGTTGCATGTGTACTATTATCAGAACCCTGATCATAAACAAATTTGTAATGGGGGTACTCATCGGTTGATGTGTACATTCCATTGATTAGTATGCAACCCAATGGGGGGAATGCAATGGAAATTTACATTTCAATTTCATGTACAAACGTTATCGCCATAGTCACTTAAAACTGAATGGAATGCTTAGTATCTATTGACTTGCTTCAAATGCTCATGCTCCAGTGATTGCTACAATTTCTTATGAATTTTTATGTTAACTTTCCATAATTTCTTAACAGAAGATTTTCAGCAGAAGTGTCTGGACATTTGCTTTAAAATTGCACAGATACGTGTCTTGACTCTCCTAGACTTTAACTTAGTTAATAGGTGGCACTGGAACTGTTTTTTCTTTTTACGTCAATTATTATGGAAAAGCACTGTTACCTCAGGAATAGCAGCAGCAGTGATATAATGGCTTATATCTGGATAATGGTGGATCATTAGCACATGCAGACTATTAAACACAGGACCACTGTATTTTGTGTTTGCAGGATCAGCTGCGCACAGCATTGTTACAGTCCTCTAGTTAATTTTCATTGTCATGACTTTTTTCATAATGCACAGATGCGGGTTTTTTCCCCATGCTGGGATAATGTCCAAATATTATGCATTGCCAAACACCAAGGGAAGGAACAAGGGAACAGAATGATTATGTGGACAAATACGTTTGCTGTGCAGAACAGAGTATCTTGCAAGCAAACATATACTGGAAATTTTGTGCTTATAAATATTCATGGTTTCTCCATTTTAGTTACTTCCCTTAACTTTTTTAATGTATTGCTGTGGAGAAACGTGTGGTTATTTGCGAATTAGGGGAAAAACACTACAGTCCAATAAAATCAATATACATGACTGAAGGTACCATTTAATATGAATTCTTACACTTCTAGTAAGAAAGAAGGAATCAAATTGATTAATAGCCGTGAGACATTCGGTGTGTCTCCGCAAGCTGCCTTAGTAGCTGTCACCATTTTGTCTGATGGCGGCCCACTGAGACTGATGCTGACATGACGTTACATTTCCATACACTAACTTAGCCACGTGCAACTGTTTGGCAACACACAATGCAATTACACATGCATTACTTGGAGTTCGTAGTCCTACATACTTGGAGAAGGATCACTGGATACCAGTTAGGCCTACTTTCACTATATGGGGGTGGAAGGAAGATACTGAAACAGGACAATTAAGCTGAAGTGGTCTATGTGGAACACTCTGAATTTTGTCTGTGACTTTCAGTGTAAGAAAATAAACGTTGACGTGGGTAGTGGGGACAGAGGAAATGTCGAAGATTATCAAATTCGACCTTCGGCCTCGGTCGACAATGGTTTTCATATATATATATATATATATATATATATATATATATATATATATATATATATATATATATATATATATATATATATATACATGTATATATATATAATTTTGCTATCGGCCTTTATCTTTCCGTACAGTTGTGTACGCTCCAAGGGTTTTGAAAATATGTGATGTCAAATCTCACAATGCAAATAGGGTTAAGATCGATATTATAAGAACTGTGCAGGTTACCTAAAATGGATGATATGATTCAATTATGTATTTCACCATCCCTGAATTTGGATTGAATGCTGCACTTTCCAAATTCATTCACAACTGTGCACTGGATTCTATAATTAGCCATGCTTACAAGTTAGTATGATTTATTTCTTCGTTTATTTATTTTTGCATTATATAAGTCACTTAAATGACGCCAGGAGTATGCCAGCCAGCCTTATTCCTGTTCACTGCTTTCTGCTACCACAGTAAGTGTATGACACCGTGTTTGACACAATGACTGCCATTGTGGAACGCAGAATATATACACATGTCAACCAATTCCACCAATACCCTAGTGGTGTAACTGAATGGCACATCCAGAACACTGGGTTGTCGCACATCAAAAGCAAAATAGTAGGTATCTCTGCAAATACATTACAAATGAGGAAAAAAAATTATATAAGCTCTGCAGCAATTCTGTCAGTGTGCCTTGAAAATGGATAAATTTTTTTGAAAGTTTGTTAAGTGATATGAAATTTTATCCTCCTACTTTATTATTTATGCAAAATGGTTGCATAACAGCATGGAGGGAATCAGCTTGCACATGTTTTGGCACAGGCGAATTGATATGTATTAGCAATGGTAACAAGATATTTGTTACATTTACCATAAATTTAAATACTCTTTTGTTTTGCATGACCTATGAGTTGCCCATGACACAACCCACATATTGAACTCGGAATGAAACCTCTATCTGAAAGAGTCTTGAAGATATGCATCATTTGCATTAAAAATCTAGTTGCCTCTAATGTGCATACTTGTCAAAATATTGAATAGTGTAAATGAGAGGAAGGATTTCAATAGTAGGTGGGTTTATACCAATAGCTACATGTATGTGTGAGAAAATCTGTGCAGGGAAGGAAGGAAGCAAGAGAAAGAAATAAAGAGTGCGAGAGAAAGGAAGGGATAGAGAAAGGAAGAAACAGAGACAGAAAGAAAGCTAGAAAGAAACAAAGGAAGAAAAAGGATTTTGACAAAAATAATGTTTTTGCACAGGGACATAATTAAAACCATACTATCAATTTAGAATGCCCCCATTTTTAAATACAAGGACAATAAAACACTAACAAGCAGAGGGGTTATATAGAGCCGTGCTCTGTATACAGTACACCTTAGTTTTTATATACTTAATTTGAATAACTCATACTGAAGACATTGAAAGCGGACACACACTGTAAGCTCTTTTCACTGAAAATATATCCCAAAGAAAAAATCACTCACCTTTGCATATAAATCAAGATTTGATTTTATTATTTGTGTTCGATATTTCACAGAATAACTTGGGTGTCAGAGGTAAATCACAGCAGTTTCGATGGTTTTATCTAAGTCCTGGAGCACCTAAAGCAATATGTTCCATAGTATGATCAGGGTGGGATTTTAAAGGCACATGTGGTGTCATGTTATGGAGATGGGCTCTCCATGGAACATATGGTGTATGCCCAAAGAGCTCGCCATGTGTGCCAGGATGCTAAGGAAAGACTTGCTGGCCTGGAACCAACCTCACAGGAATTCCACCACTGATTGCTCATCCTGTAGATAATACTATATGTTTGATGTACAGTACAACCTGTATTGAGAGACTTCGCCGCCTGGGAGCCTCCCACAAGTGCTCACATAAAGCATATGTTGTTGAAAAACAGGGTTCACCTGTGCAGCACCTATTAACATCTATTAACCTCTATGTTGAAGCCCAATTCTTACTGAATATGTACATGTGCATGGATTTTTATTTATCGTATACCCTATTCCATTCTGTAGTTTGGTTTTCATATATTTTCCACAATTGTTAAATAGAATGGCTTGAATACAATATGATTTTTCTAATTTTGTAAAATAAAATGCTGGTATTTATATTTGCAAGTGGTCTTTGATGTTTTGCATTCCTGCATGTAAAGTCATGTTTCTAATACATATATTTTAATAATAGAAGATACTATGACTGAGCTACTGAGGGGATCCCAAAATGAAATGGGCAGAATGTTTCAGATAAAGGACGCTTTTAGGCACAAGAATGCCTCACAATATGTGATGGAGTTCTTCAATCATACTGAGGACTTCATCAATTTCAGCACTGAAGGACTTGTGACCCTCCTTGCATTTAAGAGAAGGGGGGGGGGGGTACTAAGTGTGTCAATATGGCTAAAGATGTTCTCTGAAAGGCCAGCCAATTGTGTTGTAATTGCATTGTAGATATTGACGATTCCATGGCAGAGTGCTCAAACATGGAGTGTCCCCTTAGTCACTTATTCCACCTCGCCTGTGTTGGCCTCATCGAAGCTCCTATTAAGGGTGAGGAAGGTTGGTGTTGTAAGGCGTGTGTCCAGTCAAGCAGATCGACATTTCCTTTGTGCAGAACAGATTGTCAAGGCCATATGGTGGAGTGTAGAAGAGGAGGCGACAGCCAGTTTGGGATGTTTTTTCATACCCAATGTGTTGAACTGGAGGACATCAACATCAAGGTATGTTTATTTTAGCAATGTAGCCATCTGCTAGTTCAAGTACTAAACAAAATAATAAGCAGGGGATTTTCACCTGCAATTACATGGCAAGGCTGCAGTCGGGTAAATTCATCATGCAGTTTATAGTAATGTTGGAATTTGGTACTTGTAACATGTATCTACATGTAGGATTGAAAATGGGGAAATTAACACGCACAGAATACTGGGTACTCACGAGGGTGGACAAGCCAATTCTTGCATATCATTTGTTGGGAAGGTGGAATGGGGGTGTTTCTTGCAAGTAGTATATAGGAATTGCAGGTTGAGGTAATTGCAGTATGCAGTCTGTCCATTAATAATAGTATTGGATATAATAGTAGTTGTATTAGTTTGTTACAGCTCTTGTCTTAATTAAATTATGGAACATGTATATGTAATCTCCAGATGCGTGGTACTACAGTCCAGAATGTGAGCCTCACCCCGATGACTATTACCTGCCCACCTGCACCAGGTATGCGACATGGAGAGGGCTATTGGACATGTGTCACAGGGATGCCTTCAGAGAAGCTGGCAGGTGGGCTGTGCTATGTCAATGAAGACTAAATATGTTGGAGTTTTGGGAAAGGAGTCACAACAAGTACCTGGTGTTAGGGCATAGATTGCTTAAAGGTATAAAAACTTATTCATATAATATACCTTCACAAAATGTATAAAGGCATAGTGAAAGAAGAAAAAAAGCCTGTCATAGAAATAAATGTTAATTCCAATACATAAATATTTTCATTCTTTCAGTTTTACAGAATATGGAAGAGGTCAGTAAAGTAATGCAGACATTTGTTTATCATAATGGAAATGCTTGCAATCAATACTTTCACTGTCATAACAAAAATATGATCTATATGAAAATTTTGTAGGCATCAATGGTTATCTGCACAGAGAATTGCATAAAAAAGAGAGCAACTACATGAAAAGACTAATGAAGAAATTGATACTGTGGTATAAATTTTGTTGTTCAGGTACGCAAGTAAAACGGTGAAAGATAAGCAGCGAAAAAGTTACATGAAATAATGATTTCACCTAAAAAAAATCTGGAGCTTCATGGTGGCACATTCACTTAATAGATTAGGACACCCTTCTTTGGCTATATTACTCACTTGATATTCAAATGTAAGTTTTCACTAAAGCTGCAATTGGCCTGCATACAAAACGTGTCAACCCAATAACCATTGAGATGGAAGACTTACTATGGAAACAAAACATCCTGGGTTAAAAGTGTCCTGCCAGTTTGGTAAGACTAGTTTTCTATCTGATTGTGTTAAACTATGGACTCAGCGGTGGGCATGGACATAGAGATTTTAACATTAAAAATTTCACCTATGGCACAGACTTTGAGGCATGGAATATTTTCGTTACAGTGAACTGATATCAAAAACGTACCAGGGAGGCATAAACCATTACAAAATTTAATGCCATACATCTACTGCCTTCTCGGATGACAAACACCACCATTACTCTGGACATATCAGAGTGCCTGGTCGATGGTTGTCTTACTGCTATTCATGCTGAAAGAGAGTCCATTACAAATGATAAGTTCTTATTCAATGCTCTGAGACATTGATGTTCACTGTCCTTTGGCAAAGACAGGCCTCCGTTATGCCACAAACACAAGTGGTTCATGCCACCGAAACAGGAAACCAAAACTTTGGGTTTCCTAGAGGTGGTGGAGAAGCTATGGAGAGATGTTGGCACCCTTTCAGGTGCTACTCACCATGTACAGGGACTCTTCGCATTCCGGGTGAGGAGCCAACATGGAGGGCCAGACAGCGTTGGACATTTGGCCTGCTCAGTCTGCATCCCATCACAAAAACTGGTTGGAACTGGAGGTAATACACCTAGTGCTCTTCCACTTCCAGGACATAGTAGAGCACAAACATATCCTCATCATGGGCAGCAACACAACTGTGACTTTCTATCTCAACTCGCAAGGCAGACACCACTCCCCAAAGCTGATGGACCTGGCCAGATGCATCAAACCATTGTGCTCTGAACATGAGGTCAACACACATGCAGCATGTCCCAGGACTACAGAATGTACTGGCTGACCAACTCTCAAGAACAGGTCAGCTGGTAGGGATGGAGTGGTTGCCACACCCACTTTTTGTTCTGGCCATGTATGCTAGTTGGCGTACCCCACACATGGATCTATTTGCAACAAGTGCAAATGCAAAACTCCTGGGTTATGTTTAACCTGCCTTGGATCCCCAGGCCCTAGCTGTGATGCTCTAGCCATGGACTGGAGAAGCCACTGGGTGTACGCCTTTCCACCTTTCCACCTCAGCAGCCTTTCAAGGATTCTATGGAAAGTTCGATATCATGACTGCAATTTGATCCTGGTCACCCTATGGCGACCGAGGACAGATTGGTTTTGGACTTCCTGGAGTTCAGCCTCCAGCCTCCAGCCTCTGTTATGTTTACTGCCATGGCAGGCAGTTCTGATGGAGCTACAGACAATGTTTTTCCACAGGAAGCCTCAAGTTTTCAACCTCCATGCTTTGCAGTTGTTGCACAGCATAGCTGTGGTAGATGTTCCTCAGAATAGTTGCAGATACAATTGCCAGGAGCTGGATTTGATCTCCTTTCCCAACAGTTTACTCAGCTCATTGGAAAGTCTTTTAACATTGGTGCACCACTGGGAAAATACACCCATGGTCTTTGCACATTGCAGACATCTCTGACTTCCCGGTATACCAGTGCAAAATCCTCCGTAGGAGCTCAAGATCTGGTGAGCCATTCCAATCAGCCATCTCCTCAACCTCACAAAAGTTCTTGACATTAGCGTTGGCACTCATCACTCCTTCAACATCGGCACACCAGCTGTCAGACAACTCCCGGTTGCTCCTCTGGTGAGACTTGCCCCAGTCTTGACCAAGTTAAAGAAATAACCTATAGAATGCCTTCAGGCACCGGGGTGGGGGTGGGTGGACCTCAGGTAATGCACGTAAAAAAACTTGTTTTCTGTTACACTCACTATGGTGGTTAAAAAAAGCAAGATCCAAGGTGTAATACATGACTGAATCCAATGGTTACCTGACCACTCCAAGGTCACCCTGAAGTCTCACTTGGGCTTCCTTGCAAAGAACCAAGCAGCTCAAGATCCTCCTATGGCCTTAAGGGTTTCACGCTTCATAGTATGGATATGGCTGTTCCCGGAGTGGAAAGAGCCTGGTGCCCAGTGAGTGCACTGCACTGATATTTTTCACAAAGGGATGGGACCAGGGGTCAGAGCTCTGTCCTCGTTTTGCCCCTCGCTAACCCTCAGAATGTGCTTGTACATCGACTATACATGATTTTTTTAGTAATTCTAGTATTAGTAAGTATACTTGCTTCTCGACCACCAGAAAAGCCCATCCAACCACCTCGCTTTCTTCACACAGGTGATGTCAACTGACCAGTCATCAAGAAGGAAGGAAGCACAATGGAGCATGGGCACCAGGAGTCACCACCAGATCCAAAAGGACCCAAAAGATGGCACCACCATGACCATCAGGTTTTTGGAAACATTTGAATGAGTAACCCAACTCAACTGTGTTGGGCGATTTGGCCAGAGATGGAGGTCTTGGCAGTGGTTGTCGAGAGATAAGTATAATAACTAATACCAAACGTACTAAAAATATCAGGTTTTGTGGCTTTCTTGAATGCACACAGGATAGACAGAGATGTTATGTACTTGAGTCAGTTGTTGAATACTTTTGAACTTAAATGTTTTAAAGAGTGTAGTCCAGATGAGGTTGTTCTAAAATGTTCAGTGAGAAGTCTAATATTTCTCCAATTGGAAAAGTTGGGTAAGTATTTCTTTAGTAGTAGAGTCATTTCTATGTGGTACAGTGTAAGGCAACATATTGTTCCATCATGAAGCCTAATTGCTTTAAAATTATAATTTTTATGATCAAATATAACTTCTAAGCTTGCTAGCTTCAACAAAACCTGTTTGTCTTTAAATTGGAAGCTATTGGCCCAGCAATATCAGAAGATGCAGTTTCTGAAAATTTTGCCACCCAAGGTATACATACACCTAGTTTACAAAGAGCCGGCTATCGTTTATTGAGAAGTGAATTGTTGATGGTGGATCAAAGGACCATCCTGAAACCTCAGCAGACTACCATTTCAGGTGAGGTGAAAACTTTAATGCTAGTAGTCCTGTTAAAGGTGAATGAACTCGAATATGACAGGTAAAAACTGTTCCAGGTGTTGATTTCTGGCACGTAAAATCTTTTACCTCATGATAATCCTTTCATACACACTGAAACTAACTGGCTACTATCAAATTGTATATGTGGCCTGAAAAACGGCCAGTACCAGACCAAATAATGACGTTTTTGTTCTTCTTGTGAAAATACCAATACCACATAGAAAATAATGTACAAAGTGGATGGACTATTGAATATAGAGACTATTCTAACATGACTGTAGTCAACCCTCCTTACAATCAACATCTTGGGTGTTGGGTACTTTACTCATTGTAATAAATTTATAATGAGTAAGACAAGTGATAAATGCAGTTCTGTCACACCATCGACTGCTGGAGCTAAATTTTGAGTATTCTATTGTAATGAATCAAATGTATAGTGATGTATATATTTATTACAATCATTGTTACACCATGAATACATATTCTGTTGTTGTTGTTGTTGTGAAAAGGATTGACAGTATTTAAGTGTATAATGACACAAGCAAAATTGCCTTTATATGACATGCATGGAAATCTGATCTGCAGTAATTGTGTGTTTCAACGTCTCACCCATACATGGTCAAAGGGTATTGTGCTCATTATATCATTTTTCGGTCCATAATTAATTTTACCGTGATAAATCAGCTTTTCTTTAATTTCTTATAAGAATCAATATCGACAGAGTGCTTGGAAGGAATTTTATCTGAAAGATAAATTAGCGTAAGTGTTGTTATTCCTAATACTGCCTGTTATTCATCGAGGACATTATCTTCGGGGTTGAAGAGTAAATGAAGTCGAGGTTGCTGGGCTCTGAACTTAACCTTGGCTCTTTTGTGATGCATAAACATGTGCAAGTTGGAAACTGTAATTCAAAGAGGCGTTTTGTTACAAGCCTGAAGGCGGCTGCAGGGACAGAGGGACGGAACCTGTGCAATGTGAAATCTTACAGGTGATAATATCCTTGGCAATATGAAAGTCCAAGCTCCAAAACTTCTCAAGCTATCATCTACAAAAACCAAATTCATTAATGTGGCTATGTGACCTTGGGAAGTTGGGGCGAGGTCACCTATCTTTGAACTTGATCGAGCCCTCATGGAGGACTATACTCTTTAAAGATGACTTTACTTCTGTGCAATATGAAAGCCCTAGCTCAAAAGTTCGCAAGTTATCATACGGAAACCAAACTCACTATGAGGCTCTGTGACCTTGGGAATAAGGTCAAGGTCACCCAACTTGTAACCTGGTTAAGCCTTTATCATGCTTATACAGGAATATAATTATCTGCAATACGAATCCATAGGTTAAAAAGTGATGAAGTTATGATGTTAAAATATTGTGGACAGATGGGTAGATGGATGGAGAGGTCACCTATCTTTGAATTTGACCTAAGCCTTGCAAAGAACTACAATCCTGTTCAATATGAAAGCCCTAGATACTTCTCAAGTTATCATGCAGAAACCACCTTCTTCAGTGTGGCTCTATGACCATGGGAATTGAGTCAAGGTCACCCATTTTGAATAAGTTAACTTAAGGTCAAGTCAAATTATTTTTACTTAGCCTTAAAAAGGACTATAATAATGTTCACCATGAAAGCCCTAGGTCAGAAAGTATGGAGTTTATACAGCGAAAAACTTGTGGATGGAGGGACAAAGTGATTCTTGTATGCCTTGATCCTCCTTCTACATTGAGGGCGAGGTGTGTGAAGCATTATCAGATCGGTTATTTGATTTTTGTAAAAGATGGTATGTGATTTGAATCAGTCAAAAAAAAAAAAAAAAAGAAAAGTCCTGATTTTTAATTAACATCAATGTGGTGATTAGTTGTACTATGATGGTGCTGAAGAAGTGTGATAATAACCATAAATACCTTGAAGTTTTGTTACAAACTTCAATTTGACTTCTGTACCAGTAATAGAGACAATAGTTGATCAGCAATATAAATTTTGTGTTTTAAGTATACAAACTTAGCAGACTTGTTTCTCGTAAACTTAGCCGGCAAATAGCCACGAACGTCTTTCACACACTGGTGCACATCCTCTAACATGGCTCTGAGATATGATTCTGTAACAGTGTAATGATGTATTTTTTTTAAAGATTCCATTTAAAATGTATTAAGGCAGTATTTGGTTTCCGTGCACAAACAACCAGTAGTTCAATCTAGACGTAAAGAGTGACATTGCCCCCCAGGGACCAACGTCCTTAAATACTTGGTGAAAATACTAGAAATAACAAAAAGGCCCTGTTAAGCCAGTGTATTCTATGCCACATAAACTTGATTCTATTGGACACAAAAAACACAAAAAACAAACACCCCCCAAAAAAACAAACAAACAAACAAAAAACAAACAAACAAAAAAACAACAACCCCACAACATCATTAGGGTATCTAGGATGCACGGATGTGTGGATTGATAACAGGTAGAAAATGGAGACAGCCATATTGATATTTGGGAAATGATGCAGAACACCAACAAAAAAAAAAAAAAAAAAACAAAAAAAAAACAAAAAAAAAAAAAAAACAAAAAAACAAAAAACAAAACAAAACCCAACCACACACACAGAGGTTGGAACGATCTAATTCTGAGACAAAGCCGCGTGCATATAAGCTTTTAAAAGGTATATTTCGCATTAAAACCCTGCTTAACCATAGCAAAGGATGCCCAATATACGGCTGCCATGAGCAGTAAAGGTTCTAGTCTTCTACTTGACAAGCTCATTATGAATTTGTTCCTGTCAAGATCTCACCTACTCTTGCTGTGTTTTATATGTGTTTTCGGTACAGACCTAAGGTCAATGCAATTATCCAATGTGATGCTGTTACAGCTGAACCGTCCCTGAATAATATTGTAATTACATTCCATGTATATCAGAATTACTGTTGATTACTCTACCACTCACAGATGTTCAATGTCACATAAGTAGTCCCCTTAACAGCAGTCTTGGTGTCAATAAATCAGAAACTGGGAAGTTTTGTGTGTTATCGTGTGTCAACTTTAAGCAGATTGCGATATACGAATAACAAAAAATCAATCTGTGGACAGAAATGCTTGTCCTTTTAAATATGTTGTAATCCCTATTTTCTTATGACGATAAGAAACCATATGTGTGTGTGTGTGTGTGTGTGTGTGTGTGTGTGTGTAAATGAAAGGGTTTGGAGACAAAGAGTCATGTCATTTGACACAAACAGTAACCTGCTACTACTTACTAATATCTGAAAGACCTGGCATCGGTGTAGATCAAAGGTTAATTAATTTTTTTCTAATATATGCTAAATAACAGGGACCAGGTGTGTCGTTCATTACAAATATTGTTCTACCAGAGCTATCGTACTTTCACTGTAAAATTCGCATGTGGAGAGATTCATCATACGATGGATGTCGACGTAACAGGAGATTTATTCAGTGTTATAACAAATCAGGTTCAAAGGATCAGGTACAGGTTATGGATCTTGATGGCGCCTTCAGTTCGATATTATGGATGAAGTCAGGGGATAAACTTAAGTTACATAACAGATTTGTGTATTTAGATAAAATTCTTCACAGAAAGTGTACATATTCACGTTCAAATGTATTACTGTGTGTAGTTAAAACTTATGTACTCCATCATAAATGATCTTGCTTTATTTTCTGGTATTTCTGGTACAGAAAATCTTGTTCTCTGGAGATAATACATCATTAAAAATTCCAAATGAGCCTGCTATTCTTCTATTCAATTCTTAGTCAGTCCACCACCTGAGCATCCACATTTAGGTTCTACGAAATCAACACTGCATTGTTTGCGTTCAGGCGATCGCTGGCATTGTCACATCTCCACGACTGAAGTGTAAATCTCAATTTGGGGTCCCGGACCCAGGCACGGTGGAGAACCCATACATGACAGGTGTCGATCTGTCACAGACAATAAACATAACTGTGAAGTAATTGGGTATTTCATCATGATTATAATATTCACATTTGTGCTTCAGGGTCCCAGGTCTATACCATGTAAGGTGTGACTAGCCTGTGGTTTCTTTTATTTGTCCATGATGAGAAACTGTTGCCTTGGCACACACATTGGTGCACAGCTTAGCTAACTGTACCTGTGTACGTACACCAATTCTCAATGATTTATGAAGGAAAGCCTCATGCACTACTTATTTAACACAAGTGTACTTTTTCTCGTGCATAAGGATGAAATAAAATAAAAATAAAAGCCTAATTTGACTGCATCAAAATACAAACCTAGTAATTTGTTAGCATTAGCCACAAAAACACGAGACAATGCACAAATGTGCACATACAATTACAAATTCAAATACTCTGCAAAAAATGTAATAATGTCATCCAAAACTACTACTCTACAGCTTTATATCTCATTATATGCATAGCTCGCCATGTATTTTTCAATTAATTTGATTATGTAAAAATCTTTAAGTTCCACCAGATTGACAAACAATTGTTTACTAATGTCTGTTGCTACGTTACCAAACATCTCTTTTAGTTTATCAAATAACATTTTTGATACGTGAAATTGACCACAAATCATAACAAAATGGAATTCATCTTCTATATCATTGCATGTGCTGCATGTCCTTTGGGGCAGTAGGATTTTACAATGTCGTCAGTGTCTGCCTGTTCGGGTACATACATTACTCGCCCTAATATGTAATTTTATCAGACTTCTGCAAGTTTCAAAGTTATCAATACCAAACAAACAAGACTTGAACTTCAACTATTTTTAAAACTTGGCATATGTTCTTAATTAGTATTTATCATTATCGTAACTGAACATTTCCCTTCCCAACTGTTCCAAAGTTCTTGCAAATGTACTTCATGTAAAACATGTTGTACCAAATTTAACCAGGTAGCGTTATTTTGGTATGGCATTTTTACATTGCAGAAAAACGAATCATTTAATAAAGAAATGTTGTCATTATTTACAATACGAAACCAGCTTTTGTATACAGCATGTATAGCTTTTAACAATAGCAGGTAACATCCAAGTTCAGCATAGACAGCTACATTACAGGCCTCACGGTGAACATCGTGGTCGTATTTCAGAAAATCAACATACAATCTCTGTTTACCAGATTTAATTATCCTTTTATGTTGTCCTGAGTCCGTAGTTTTGCAGTAAGTTTTGAATTGATGATAATGATCGTTTATAAAGACTTTGGATAACATAGGACTCATCACACATCTTTGCTTCTCTACTCAGCGAGTGTCTCATTTGGTAAACATACAATAATATAAAAAGATATCAGCAGCAAGCATCTGGCATCTCCTCCTCCTCCTCCTCCTCCTCCTCTCCATCATTATCATTATCATCGTCGCCTTTTTTATCCGACAACAGCTTGCCTCAGCACACTGCACCCACAGTGTGCTGTGGAAAGCTGTGTGCAGAGGTGTAATCTCTTAACATGTTTTCAAAGTAGCAAATACATGGTGAGAAATATTTTTCAAGCTTCATGTTTAATTCATGTTAGAAGAATACGGCGATATTTTTTTGTTTATGATATGGCGTACCGAACACACTAATCCGAATGGCTGCAATGGCTGCAACACCTTTCTGTTGAGGCAATAATAACAAACTGATAGGCCAATACTTGTCTAACTCTGTTAATGTGTCACTCTAAATAATTGATGTTCAACATCCACAACGACATGTTTACTCGTTGTAATCAAATCTACATATAAAGCTGGACTCTTACCTGCTCGGGCTCTTGGAGTTTACAAGTGTTCGGTGTGGCCCATGCATGTTGTTTATCATTGATGCAGTCGCTCAAACCAACCTTCATCGTCAAACGATAACTCTGACCAACCGTTATCTGTAATGTAATTTGAATCAGAAAGGTAATTTTTCATCAGGGCATCAAAATCACTTTTCAACATAGTTCTACTTCTCAGGGCAAGTTATTTTCAAATCTCTCCTTCTAACTTGCTTTTCTTTCTACTTAAGCCATCGTTGTAATAGCAGAACGTGGGCAATGCATTGACATTTTACTTGTCCTGATTGGATTTCTACTTATTCAAGGCAATTTGTCTCGCAACATAGTGAACCCTGATTTATCATCTATTTAAATATTAATATACTGTACTCTTCATAATTAGTAGTCATAAACACGTTTTCATTTGCTCTGTGAGCATGAGACGCCATAAGCATTTTTGAGAAAACTGGTTCTAATTTGTGATCAATATCTGATATCTCAAATCAGACTTCGATTTCCATTCTACGAGCCAATTCTTATTTGTTATCCGGTATAAATAACAATGTTTACAAAACGTAAAATTTGTTCCCCTTACGAACATTTCTTTCCCCATCAGACACTTTGTATTTTCAGTTAAGTTTATGTTTTGCTGATTTATACAAGCTTGATAGAGGGAAAGATTGAACTAATACTAGGCAAAAACTAAGCTTACCTAAGCTGAGCTAAACTAAGTAAATGAAAAAATTAATAAAACAATAACAAACATAAACAAGATGAAAAAAATTGCTAGGAAACACGTTACGTCAACGTTCACACAAAAATAATCATCTGTTTGTAGGTGGAAACGAAGTTTTGAAGATTATAAGTTCCTTATACTGGGGGGGGGGGGGGAAACAAATATTCATGGGTGGGAACGAATGTTTGTTTTCCCCGAAAACACACATTTTCAGGGGGAACAAATATCCCTTTACACCGGTACTTGAATGAAATATCTTTTTGATATAAATTTCAATCTGAAATTATTAAAATGATTAAGATTGAAAAATATATTTTTTTTTGTGATGAGCACTGAATGAGCTAGCTAACAGTGTTCTTGACACATTGGTATTAGGTCAGTAGTCATGCGGTATCTGTCACTGATCCAAGACTTGGAAGTTCTTTGATTGAAGTCATGCAAAGTGCTCAGGTTTGCATTAATGTGATATTTCCATAGACACATCACAAAGCAGGATTCCATCTGCATTTTATTGTGTAAATGCAGTAATACATTAAAGATGATGTCCACTTTCTTCAGATGGGCATACTTTATTGAAGCACAGTGAATTGCAATGTTTCACTTCTTTTTGAAATTGACAAATTTGAGATATAACATATGTAATATCATACACATTGTTTCTTTTATTCAGTACTATCATGTATCATTAAATGCATTTAATGACATAAAAATTATTTTGTATTTGATATCATGAAACGCATTTGATATCACAATAAATCACAGCATTTGCGTTTGACTGGATTCATCAATGGAAAAATCAAATCACAACAATATGCTAATCATGGCCATTTTGAAGACCATGATGCCAGCTGGGTTTAACTCTCTCTCTCTCTCTCTCTGTCTCTCTCTCTCTCTCTCTCTCTCTCTCTCTCTCTCTCTCTCTCTCTCTCACACACACACACACACACACATACATATATATATATATATATATACATACATATATATATATATATATATATATATATATATATATATATATATATATTAGGCTAGCAGGAGAAATGGGTTATCATCCACCCACCCTGAAACTAAATTCCAAAACTCTATTCAGCATCCCTAGGATATATGCTTTTCGAAAAATGACGTTCAACAACCCACAGGCCAGAAACAAGTGCACGTTTCATTATGGGTTTCGAGCCTGCCCCCCCCCCCCCCCCCCCCCCCCCCCCCCCCGCCCAAACTATTATTTGGTAACGAAGGCACGGTTTTAAGCAGGCCAGAAACCGATGCACATTTCATTTTGGGTTTCGAAAAGAAAATATTATTTGGTACCAAATGCACAGTTTTAAGCAAGACAACACGGATCATATGGGTTTGATACCAATATTTTATTCAAGCTACAAACTCATGGAAGTATCTGCAGAAAAAAAGTTTGCTGGGGACTTCAGATCTGAATGTGGGCCCAAAAGCTGATATATTATTACAAAGGATTGTGTGTGAGAGGTGATAAGTTTATTCATGACTTGTATAGTAGGCTGCGTACAACAGACCTATAACTTCAAGGATGTTGGATGGGTACAAAAGCAAACTATTTCCAACACATTTGGAAATACACTCATTGCAATGAAAGCTTGACATTAAATCCTGCTATATTTAGTGTTAAAGTGGTTTCAGGTGAACATACGGACAAACTCGCCGATGTGCGCATCTTCATTTGCTTATTACTATTAGTATGACTAATGACTGTAAATTAAGCCAAACACTTTTGGAGATATGCTTGACAGAAGCTTGGAATTAAGTCAACATGCAGCGTAGGACGGGTGTGCATGGAAAATCACAACCCCTGGTCCACATAAATTGGCACATACGGGTTAAGGTTCATGCAGACGTTTCATGATTAAGCGTCACATACCTATGGAAACATACGCGACACAGCCTTCCAGGACGGACGCACGTGCAAGAGCAACTCTAAATGCCTCCCTCCCCACCCCACCGCACGAGATTGGGGGCATAAAAACTAGCTTCATTTTTTCTGCCATGACCATATTGCCGTTGGGGCCTTACTTTTTTGCCCACCAAACTTGGAGCATTTATTATCCGTGAGTCAAGTAAGGAGCTCCCCACCCCACCTCCCCCTCCCTCCTAGTAAGTTCTATTTAAACGTATGGTCAAATAAATTTTAACATATCATCTAATCCATCAATAATATATTTATTCATATGTGTATTTTAAGATCTGATTTAATCTATTTGATGCTGTGACTTAACACATTTGAACATATATCTTATAGAAATCCATTTAATCGTATCTTCAAATAATTAAAGCTATCTTTCGATATTTAATGATCAAACATGTTATGATATCATCATATCTATTTGTTCAGTTCATCAAATGTTCAATACATGTTAAAATCCTGAATGTAACAAGGAATGATGTTCTATATATGTAGCCTGTCTACATGTATATATATATATATATATATATATATATATATATATATATATATATATATATATGTATATATGTATATATATATATATATATATATGTATATATGTATATATATATATATATATATATGTATATATATATATATATATATATATATATATATATATATATATATATATATATACTTACATATGTATAGATGTGTTGTCAACAAAGGTTGTATTTTTTGGGCAGTGAACACTTGAAACGGTCTCCTGCCAGCATGCGTGTTTCCATGATTCTACCACAAAAATATACCTCTTGGAAATAGTAACACGTTGTTAGTCATGCATACAATTTACTTTCTGATTCACTTCAAGGATATACTTTACCTGTGTTGTGGCATCAACAATATCGGTCACAAATCTTCTGTACTTATTGTTCGTGATCTGATCGATTCTTTCTATTGCAAAGTTGGCAGCAGCTTTGACGTCTTTACGTTTGATATCTGCTTTCTCGATACCTCCCATCATCATACTACTGGGGCTATTTTCCGGGATGCAATTGGGTTTTGTAAAATGATATATGTTGTTCCATTCCTGCACCAACACTTGAACTGTGCACAGTGTTATCTACAACGAAAACCATGAAAGTCGGTCTTACCTGCTACAGTGACAACTGTAAGATATCAGTCGCAGTTGGGTGTATATACATAATTACAGTGGTGTACAATAGTGCATTGACTCGGGACCCGGGTACCCCCCCCCCCCCCCCGTCAAAATGTCAAAAAAGTCAGGCCCAGAATCCAATTTTAATACCCGCCTACCTTTGATATAAATAAACAAACATAGATCTATGTGTATTTCTGCCTTTTTCACTGCAATGTTCTTTATTTTTTCTTTTCTCTCTCAGGAATAGGCAACTTGTCGAATGGTGGAATTATTATACTGTACCTGAATAAAAGCAAGTTAAAATATGTTTCTGTCTATCAATTCAGTAAGGCTTTTTGCCGCAGGTACCTGGGTCTCGGGTACCAGTTACAGGTCCCCGGTATTAAACATAATTTATTTGAGGGTCCCGGAACACGACTTTTTCCCCTTAGCCACTGCACTAGTATGCAACACACCATTAAGCCTATGTCATAGGCATAATATACTTTATAGTAACGTACACGCACACACATCTATACATGTATATCCGCCCGGTATGGCAAGCCGTTTTAGTATTAAATCAAATTTATGGACATCCGAAGTTAAATTTAGTATATCCATAATTCAATTTTGGATAGCAACTTTTCTCCTCAATTACCAATCGGACATGAAAGAAGGCTCCCTAGTTATAATAAATACCGCCCTGAAAGTGGCTGCCCGCAACGCGTGGACACATTGGACTGATGTAAAAGTTAAAAAAATTTAATTTCAAAAGATGTGCTTGTTTTGTTTGTATTATCATGATACACCTAAATGTGGCGTACAAGTAAAATTTTATTATTTACACTGAATAGAAATATAAAGGTTATCTTATGGTCGTAGTTCTATCACCTCCTGTATCAGCCCCTCGCATCCGTATCGTCACGATACGGTTGCTCAGGGGCTAATATATATATATATATATATATATATATATATATATATATATATATATATATATATATATATATATATATATATATATATATATATATATATATATATATATATATATGAGACGCAAACATTCAAAATGCCTTTTCATGAACTTTTAAGTGAGACATAAGGGACAATGAATATTTAACAATACAAGGAATATATAAGAAAACTACTCAGTTTCAATGAGGGACAAACAGCGTTATTTGGTAAAAAGTTCATCTAAATAGAGGGACTCTACCTGGTGATGAAGACAGTTGGCCTAAACACACACACACACACTCACACACACACACACACACACACACACACACACAGATACATATATATATATATATATATATATATATATATATATATATATATATATATATATATATATATATTAGGCTAGCAGGAGAAATGGGTTATCATCCACCCACCCTGAAACTAAATTCCAAAACTCTATTCAGCATCCCTAGGATATATGCTTTTCGAAAAATGATGTTAACTGTGATGTCCCGTGGGGTCCTAATTAGCGTATTTCTAAGATGGCCGCCATGCACACCAATAAGGCTGTTTGATCTCATTTGTTTCTAAATAATAAACTTATTTTGGTGATCATGATATCAATTTTATGGTTTTCTGAGGTGCTTAATCTACCCTAGAAGTTTTTAAAATGATTTGATATAAAAGTCACATGATTCTGGTAACGGTCATAGCCATTTCCTTAAAAAATCATTTTCATTTTTTGATATACATTACTTGTGACCTAGCCCCAGCAGGTGTAGCAGTAGAAGTTGGCTTATAATTTTAAAACTTATTCATGTCCATTCATATGTTGATGGTCATATTATTTTGCCCTCCTCACCCCCATCCCCAACCATTTTGCCCAATGGGGGTATTGGCCCAGTCATGGCGGTGCATAGGTTTGTCCATCCATCCATCCATCCTTTTTATCTGCAGAGTCCATAACTTTCTAACAAAGTGAGTTACCAGAACGAAACTACACTACACTGGAAACACCTTTATGGAGCCTCGGATAAGTTTAACACTGTGTGACCTTGACCTTTTTTAAGGTCACCAGGGGTCGCCAGAGTGTATCAAAGGGGTCTTAATGGCATTGCTTATTATATTTTGTTACTTGCATGTGTATTGATATTTGCATAATTCTCTTTTCTAGATCTAACGGTGAGGCTGCAGCTGCTAAACAGTAGATACTTCATTCTGATGGTGGTAGTACTGTAGGTGATTTTCAAAATCTTCTAGCTCCTGCTTATCAATAGAAGCATAAAGCAAACTATATCAGTAGTAAACCATGGTGAGAAGGATGAGCAAAAAGACCATAGTTTTGATATGTCTGAACCCGCCGTGAAACACAAGCATCTCACCTAAACTTGTGTGTTGCACAACCCTGAAGTACCCAATGACAACTAGTCCCTTCACTAGTTTCAGTTTTGTCAAATGTGTACCATTAGCTAAGTTGTCATATCTGCTTGATATTCGTGACAGAAGACTAGCTAAGACAATTGACTCTCCCCATGAAAGCTGTATGTGATCTGCTGCCAGAAACTCTGGATGGTCTAGACTTGGAGAGAACTGGTTACCACAGACTTTGTTACCAATACTTTCCAATGAACCTTGACAGACTGAAAAATCGATTGGCTGGTGTTTCAACCTCCCTGTCAAAAATACAGAGGGACCACTCTCCACGCAAACAGAATTCCACTGAAGATATTGTTAAATTTTCACCTAATGAATGTATTTTCTGTGAGAAGAATGAAATCAAAATGAATGGCAAGACTCATAGGCCAACTCACTGCTTTAAAGCTTGGAAGAAGAAGGAGCCAGGATGGTCGAAAATTGAATATATGACAGAAGCACTTAGAAATAGCTTCCTATTTTGTAAAGTCAAGGGCGTGGATTTACTCCTGCTAGACTATATATGTTTTGAGGCAATTTTTGAGCCTTAATAGCACTATGTAGCCTAAATATGCTATAGGCCCTCAATGGTCTGCCGGAAATGTTCGGATAAACGGATATACCCAGAACTGCTGCGGATCAAACTTGGCGTCGTCTGCTGTCGGCGAGTAATGTTCAAGTTCAAGAAAGCCGAATCTGTTCTACTCTTCTAGAGCTGGGGAGCTCATTAAAATAAACCAAAATGTTGATGAGTTCATTCGAAATTATCACGGAAAACACAAACACGACCGAGAAAACACGTCATGATCCGCGGCTTTTTGGATCATCCTAACTGTCGAAGCTTGCAAGCACCCCAATGCTTGACAATGAGCCTACCAAACTCAATGCATGATTACAGTACCACAGCGATGCCAACTGTCTTTCATTATCAGGGACAATCCCTGAAATTTGCTGAAAATTTAACCAAATTACGGTATGTGTCCCTCATAAAATTAGAGAATTTGCTGCTATATTACTGGTTTATAAAATGTTGTGTCCCTGCTGGTCTTGACTACTTGCCCCTGAAATATCACTTTGAATGTTGGCATCCCTGGTACTATATACCTAATGATTACATTATGAATGTTGGTATTTTGTAGCCCCTTAACAGTTGAAAATGTAAAAGTTTACTTCAATATGAGATAAATAGGTTACAGAGCTACAACCAGTGCTCATTGATACAATTCATGCATGCAACAAACCATGCTTCCTCTTCAATGTATACGAAGCTCGATGGGCCAGTTATCAGGAACGGTGGTTGGTTGCAATAGGACTGGGGGGAGGGAAGACAATGGCGGAAGTACTGATAGTGAGCCAGCAAATCTGGCGAAGGAGATTTATTGCACCCAATGGGTTCTAACTGCAGGCTTCAGGTGGCGCGTTTGAAAGGAAAAACACTACGGTCAGCCAATCAGAAGCCCTGTCATGATTTGACTTCTATTTGGCAGCAAAAACAAGGCAACATGGCGCTCGATAAACGGAGCAAACTGACCGCCAGTTCAAGCACAATTGGTGAAAAACATGGTCGCCCAAGTGTGTCTGATGAACAGTTAGACGTTCTGAAGTATCTGACCAAAGAAAATATGTAGGCAAATCACTTGCATACCAGTATTGTCCTGTGGCCAACTGTGTCTGTGACGCTGCGACAACTGTGTGGCGATCGATCGAACTTCCCCTTGTAATTCAACACTGAGGATATGCAGCACACTTATGAAAGGAACTTGTGCTACAAAAACAAATTTGTTCCTCTGTTTATTCTTAACTGATGTTGCCATTTTCCCTATATTTTTTCTGAATGTCATGAATACTGACCGTGCTGTTCATTGCAGCTTTCTATTGCACAGGGGAAACATAGCTGCCTTTAATGTAGTCCTCAGACCCCCCAAAATGTCATCGTAGTATCACCTCTGGGGGCTGACTGCAGTGTTTTTCCTATGGTGCGCTACCTTTTGGGCACGGTCAGAACCCTGTGGATACAACCAGTCCCCTTCGTCAGCTCTGGTGACTCACCGTCACTACTTCTACCGTTGCCCACTGGAACCGTATATATATTTCTGACCTAATTAGTGCAATCAAGTTCGGGCCAGTCTACTTGGGTGGGTGTTTACCAGTTTTTTTTGGTTTGTTTTTGTTTGTTTGTTTGGTTGGTTTTTTTGTGGTCAGGTTCAGTGAGTTTTGTATTTTTACTTATGAGTTTTTTGGGGGTTTTTTTTGGGCCCAATCTTAAAAAGTCCTCTTCTCAAAAACCGCTCACCTAATTGCTTTGATAAGGACACATAGACTCTCCTAGTTCCGTACTTTGATCTCCAGGTGGCACTGCAAGTTTATCCTATTTTATTAATGATTTTGGTGTGTTTACGCTATTTTCAACTTTTTGTCTGTAACGCAGATTAAGCTGAAATTTGCTGGATATGTTCCTTGTGAACGGTTCAAAGTTGTTAACTAAATGGCACTGGTGTGAATTTCTGATTTTTAACGATTTTTTTCAAATTCGGGTAATAATCGGTAAATGCACCTTTCCTATTGATTACTATGTAAGTCGATGGGGCTAATGCTAATTCACATTTTGGACTTCTCCCAAGAAACTGTCAGTCAGATTGACTTCAAACTTGATGGCAATGTACCTTTGGTGAGTTTCTACCAAGTTTGTTCAAATGGTCACGCTCTAGCGATTTTTACATTTTTTTATAATTTTTATTTTGAAAATCTTTATAAAAGTGATCAGAAAGTTTAATATGGGAATTTCTTGTAATGGTCATAACTTAACTAATCTTGGCCAGATTTGTGTCAAACTTGATAGAGATGCACTTTTGATAAGTATTCACGTATCTTGTTCAAGTAGTCATGCTCCAGTAATTTTTGGAGTTTGACCTGATTCCCAAGGTCACAGGACAACTGATATGGATTTTATTGTTCACTTGATAACTTGAGATCTATTTTGAGTTAGGACCTTGATGATGTTCTGAAAAGCCATCATATTAGTGCTTTGTATTATTATATAATCGAGGAAAAATAAATATGTTTAAATGAAATGAAATTGTGCCCATGTTAATGTTTCTATATGAAGCTCACGTGTATTCAACAGGGACTTTGATGTTGCACATGTTTGTGTTGTTCCATAAAGGACAGACTTACTCTTTAAATTTTGCATAGAGCCACAGTGTGATGAATCTCTGGGTCAGATGAGCATGGGATGTCCACACAGTAGTTTTGCTTTTTATTGACCCTTGGTATAACAGCACCCAGTGACACCACGCCCCTGGTATTGCATAAAGGACGCCTGATAGCAGAGTAACTTGGTCACCGAGAGACCGGGAGCTTTTCCGTGAATACATTGATACAGAAGTGTGGCGGTAAATAGTTAAATAAATTTCTAAAGTTTGCCAACTGAGTTTATTCATAAGATTGATGCCTGTAACATTTACAGCGAACTCCAAAATATAATTCTAGATGAAAGACTGCATGACAGACCACAGAACAACCTCAGTTGAGGTAAAAATTACCTCCATACAAGTATGCTCTGCTGCCTTTCGCATCTTGTTTATATATCACGTTCTTCGCTTATATGACGCTGAAACGGGTAAGGCGGTGTACATGATAAATTTTACATTAATGTTTGCTTGTATAAAACATACGACCTGCTGACGGCTCACAAGTGCTGACTTTGAATCCTACTAAATTTTGAAAGGGGTCACAGTGGACAAAGTTCATAATGCTTTTGTTGTGCCTTTTGCCAAAAACCATCACGTGGAAACTTGAAGACATAGACCTGCATTCTTTACCCCACTTATTACCATGTGTGCGGATGCAACTTTTCCCCATTGCTTATCATCACCTTTATACAGTCTCAATTAATCATGGCCACCAAAGTTAAAGTCTTGATCAACAGGTTTGTATCACATATATCCTGGCAGCCTTTCTAACAGTGCCCTCAATTTCCATTTCAACAATCAAGTTTTCCCATTCAGGGCCCTTATCCCTGTTAATTCTTCTCCCACTTTTATGACTAAAAATTTCAGACATAATGCAAATACCTTAACGATATTTTTACTGCTATTTGCGCATGTATAAAGCTATATTTCTAAACTATAGATCTGAACTTAAGTCTCAAGTTATGAAAAATCACTGAGTAGCCTGGATACTGAATAGGAATACGGGAAGCATGGATCTGGAAAGAGTCGACCTGCTACCACACACCGTCATGTTCAATCTTCAACAATATACAGGGGTGGGCATGCTGTAGCGCTGTAGCACCCGAGTGCCACAAGTGTCCAGGAAAGTGCAAGACGGACACATACTGTTCCATTGTGAAGATAGGAAACTCTGACTGCCTGTGTTACAGGAGTAAATTCTGATGCTACAAGCATTATGACAAGTGCTCAGTCATGAATATCGCAACTGCATTTGGAAGTTGTCACATAATGAAGTTCCCTTAGAGGATATATGTATATATATATATATATATATATATATATATATATATATATATATATATATATATATATATACATATATATATGTATATATATATATATATATATATATATATATATATATATATATATATACATATATATATATATTTATATATATATATATTTATATATATATATATATATACACATATATATACAAAGATTTAGGACTAGGGTTCTAGGGTTTCCAATAACTTTCCCACATATTAGATGCAAACTCTTCCTAATGTTTTTGTACATCTGGACATCTCACAGAAACTTCGCCAGTTCAAGTTACCATATACCACTGCTCTTATTTTTATTTTTTCAGAGCCTCCCTCAGCAATAAGTCCAAATAGGTACAGGAAATTTTTGCAAAATTTGCCAGGCGATCAGTTCATTTAATAATTTTTCTGTTCTGAGAAAATAATTACTTAGCTTTGACATTGGGATTGCATAGTTAGATGCTTCAAAAAGCTTTTATTCAAATACCAATGTGTCCAGTAATACATGTGTAAAGTTAGTGTTTTTTTGTATTGCCTTTCAAACAGCAGCTGCAGCATGACTTAAAATGGCAGGCAGTATCAACCTACGAAGGGGTCACCAAAACAAAGCAGTGTTAGCCATGCAAGAGTTAAGCAATGGCTGTTCCAAGGAGACAACTGCATGCTACAGTTAACAAAACCTGCCAAATACCAGACATGTATATTAGTTTCCCACAAAAAAAATTCTGACTTTGTCGCCAAGTTATGGTGGTATTCATCAGGTATGATATACGTGCATAGATGGATACAACAAGGATGTTACTAATATTTGTAACGAAAAAAAAAAAATACTTATTCCGAATCGTTCCGCGCATTATACAATTTAAATAATAGTACAACCTATGATTTTTAAACACGGTTTAGTCAAAATTACGATAGTTCATGTACTACGACTTGCCACCCTTTCAATGCCCAGTTAAAAATGTGTCATCATCGTTTCCTCTGTGCAAGTCAAAAATAAATTTCCCTTATTTCACCTGGGTTTCCTGATTACATTTTTAGTGTGTTACAACGAAGGCCTGACAAAGACCTGACAATCTTATATTCAGAGAAAACAAAACAAGACCGCATGACAGATAAAACATTAACAATTTGAAGAAGAAG
Organism: Hermodice carunculata; assembly: GCA_964020975.1. Taxonomy (NCBI): domain Eukaryota; kingdom Metazoa; phylum Annelida; class Polychaeta; order Eunicida; family Amphinomidae; genus Hermodice; species Hermodice carunculata. Next base: position 44,195,828 of record OZ026615.1, on the reverse strand, counting down.
GTATACCACTAATAATTCACATAAAACCAACTGTACAACTATAACCATTTCCAGGCTCCTTGCGTGGCTAAAATTGATGAAAAGGCCCCATGATTTGAAAATTTATGAACCTGGCAATGTTGTTATGTCCGGATTTAAGTTATTCGAGGCATGCCACCCCTAAAAACCAATACTTATGTTAAACTTTGGAGTTCAGATAATGTGTCGTGTTACTCCTGGTGTTGTAATTATGACTGGGAATTTGGAAACGGTTGACTCACATACATTTTGTATATTAGTACGTAGACATGCAGATGTATGCATTCTTTGATTGTCAGCCTTTTCAGAGTTGTGATAACTCCAATTGGAATATCAAATGGAGCTTTCAATATAACTACCAGCCCGATTTTGTAGTTTCTGAAGTTGTATTAAACGGGAATGGCTACCATTTGCATGCATGGTGTTACAACAATCATAGATATGCATAACAAGGGCATTATTAAACTGCAAAGCAAAATTTCGTCCAAGCGGTATATGAATCTCCTAAGAACATTTATTCTTGGTCTTAGTTTTATGCACATGTTGTCAATGTGATCTTTGCAATTCCATGTAGCATCAATAGCCATTCTTAAGTATTTGTTTCCAATGACGAACTCCGTCTTGTTACACCCAATAGGTCGTGTCTGCTTTTTATTTTACCAGATCACGTGACCTAGCTAAATACTGTTTTTGCTTTATGTCTTCCTCCCGCATTTTACAACCAAGAATGGACATATAGTTCAGATTTTCTCGTCAGTGGTAATGCAAACTTACTCAGAAGCCTCAATAAACGAAGGCCACCGCTTTGGCCGTCATACTGCATATACTACCATGACAAAACATCGCTGTTATCATAAGAAACTTCACAAAAAATGCTTGGCAAGAATATTTTCTCGTTAAATCGTGACCCAAATGTTCAATGGTATCCAGTATCACTCACTCAATCTCTTCTTTTCGTGATACCTGAACTTTTGCTTGTGTTCCCTATCCCTCATCTACTCCTGTGAATGTGTTTCAAACATGTTTTATTTTTCTGGTCATGTAAAGCTTGTTTTTAGCAAACATTTTTGTCATATATTTTATATTAATTGCAATTTTTTATGGCTGTTGAACCTCAGAACGTTACATTTCAAAATCGTAAACAATGTGACTGGCCATGCGCGGAAGTTCGTACGTCATTATCGGGATTCCCTTGAATTATAATCCACGGGTACACAAAGAAGGCGCATCCCTCTATCTTTCCAGCGTGACTATTATATTCCAACAGATACATTTCCGCCCAGCTGTAATTACATAAATATAAACACACGTAGCTCCGATTTGTATACTATCATGCGTCTCATATCATTGGATCAGTGGCTCCATTCTGAATGAGTACCACATCAGAGCAAATAACACGGCCGTTAACAGTGCCTATGGACAGCCTCGCACAGACCTGGCGGAGAAGCGGTAAAAGTGATAGCACTTCCAAAAACATTGATTTTTTTTACCGCTTACTGTCACTGATTGGGTCCTACTGTTGGTCACCGTAGAGTACCGATCTGGTATATAAACTGGGTTATCTCAATATTCCCCCCCCCCCCTGCTGAGCTCCATATATATGTTGCCTTCTCTGTCAGTCCCTTAACTTTGATGCCATGCATAATGTCAAGTAATAAATTTTCTGTCTAAATATATCCTGAGAAAAAAGGTAAGCGTTGAAAAAAAATATATTTACATTCAATGGTGAACAGCCAGCCTACCCCTAAGAAGGGAGATTAAATTAGCAATATATGACCGACGATAATACTCACTTTTTACAGATTCTTGCTCAATTAGTTCAAACATAAAATATACACCGACCTATTTTTACATCTGCGAAGAATATTTTCTTCGATATTCCCAATCTCCAAAGTGGATGGGCACGACATGATTGGCATAAGAAGTCGCAGAACTTAATCCCGAATATATTTTTTTAAACTGAGAAAACTTGTGTAGTGAAAGTAAAACCCACATTCAATATCCACGCTCTTGGAAAAACCTTACCTTGCACTTTGGTTTAAGGCATACTTCCTCCACTACCTGGGGAAATCTACTTTAGCTCCAGAGGATGTATTTTTAAGTGAAGTCTGCTGTTTGTTCTAAAGTCCAGCTGCATATCTGAACATTCTAAAGCAATACGTTTTTCGTCTTGTACTTCACAAAAACAAAAGCAAAAAAACAAAAAAAAAACACCCCCCAAAAAACAAGAAACCAAAAACAAAAACAAAAAAACAAAACAAAACAAAACAAAAACGCCCCCCCCCCCAAAAAAAAACATTTACCTAAGCAAGCTGACCTAGAACATTCTGTCGTCTTTGGAATATAGGCATGTTGATGACTTAACGTCTTTCTACGAGAAACTTAAATATGGCACATTTATAGCACATCTGTAAAACCAAACTTTTGCTGTGCATATTACTGGGAGGGTTAAGTTTTAAGTCCTTTGAAAATATAACACGCAACTGGAACATTTTTCGATGTACACTGAATGATGGATTACAGCAGGTTTCATTTTGTCCATATGCTGCGTAACAGCCTCCATGTTAAAAATCATGACAGTAATGGTAGTCAACAGTACTGATATGGTTACAACCTGCTGTCATTTATCAAAAAGATTTTGCTGGTGAATGACGATTTCAGCAAGTATATAATCGATAAAATTGAACATGATCAGATGTACTAGTACAACATTATTAAACTCAAGATTGATTAAATGAGATTTAGATATGTGCTATGTGGGTGTGACATAGATTCAAACGCCATATTTGAGACACTCAAGCTGTGCCCCTGTAGAATTAATCAGGCAACGTTGACATATTGTGCCGCCTAGTAGCTCTGCCAATAATCATGGATTTTTCAGAACAGTCCCGCCCTTGGGATTTGTGTGCCATGTGTCCAGAATTTATTAAATTTGTCCCAGCATTGGAAAATTATATTTTTGGTGTTTTTCTGTGTACAAATCCAAACAGTTTAAACGTATTTTTCAGGCATTCAGAAGTCAAATGATGCATTTAGTACGTGTGTTGGTGGCAGTTGTCTTGTATATGTGATGTGTACCTTCCTTGTAAGATAACTTATTTGGATTATTCTATACCAACAGCATTTAACAAGTTTTCCCATTCACAAAGGACACGATACTTTGTGCTGTGCCCTTTGGGAATTACACTCGAGAAAGCTTCATGCCCAGGTTAAAAATTTCCCCTTTAAACCCGCTAAAATTGGCAGGTGGTCAAATACCGCCCACTGTAATGTTTGTGACTAGATTCAACAGTTGTAAAAGATACTGTATTTAAGAATTGTAGATGTGCTTATATTTTTTTTTCTATTTTTCAAACCAGGAGAAACCACTTGTTACCCATACGTTTATACATGTTATGAATCTCATGATCATAAAACCATTTTTGGCACCATGAAATCAAACTTTGGAATATTGTTGCATATGTCTATATATGATTTTTCATAGCATTTTTGCACCATCAAAATTAAAGGATTGCCAAAATGGGAAGAGGTATTAATGTTCACATCTGTCACTAACGACAAAGCATAGTTGCATAGTATTTGTGTTATTATTACCATATAATGTAAATAAAACGTTTTTCATTTTGTTTCAAAATATGATTAATAGTTGCCTTATTAGTCATTTACGCTAATGCCAGTCACAGATACTTTGGATGTATTTATTTCCCAAGATATATATTTTTTCAGCAACAATTGAATTACATCTCTAGAATATTAAATATTGGAAACACACACATACATACACTCACAATTACTATTTTGGCAGATTTGACACATGCGTTTTTAGACGCAAATCCATGTTTAATGAATGAACCAACTGTGATTTGTGTTTCTGTTATAATTATGACATATTATATCAGGTCAGTAGAATGACAATTCAAGTATTTGTGAGAAGTTATTTAGTTGACCAATAAACACACATTTTAGACACAAACAGATGCCAGTTTCAAAATACTTACAAGTAGTTAGTGCAACATATTTGGAGACGGCAGGCTGAATTGGACCCTTAATATATCTTAAACAAAACCGATGAGATTCACTTTTACAAACTGTTTGTTTCCCTTAACTGTAATGCACGGCTGCCTTGTCACACATGTTATTCCATTGAATCTGCACACCCACTGATCTTGAGCAGAAATTGGGATCATATTTGGCCAGTTCAGTGATCCTCAACGGCTGTTATGTGTAAATACGTTTTCTCCGTTCCATTCCCGAAGTGGGGATTCCCCATTACCAGGGAGTGGATTCAGGAGAGGAATGTGCACATTATTTCAAGAAACACTCTTGTGCTATCTTGACAAGTTGAAATAAGCTTATTTAAGCTTATTTTGGTTGTAATGTGTTTTTATTAGTTAGGCTTGTGGCACAGGCGTGTGCTAGAACGCTACATTGTGAAAGTAGAAGGCAAAAGCACATTCCATGCAATTCATGATATCACATATTGCCAATGAGTGCACTGCCGAGGTGAACAAAATTGGCGTAATTGGGCCTACACATGGCCCTGGGAATTATGACCATTTCCCATTTTATATTTCTACTGAATTATTTCCTGCTTCATTCTTAATTTTTGTAATATTTTTTCTTCCCTTCACTTTTACTAAAATATTGTTTTTCACTTCCTCTTTTATTAATAAACCCTTACATATTTTCTTCCAACTATTAACCAATGGACACTGCCTTAGAGTTAGTAACAGACTGTAACAACCATAAGAGTGGGATATTTAGTTTACTTGAAAGCTAGGTCTTTGTTCCTGATTTGAGCCATTTGTCTGCTTAGTGGATCCTGAGGCCATTTCCATAATTGGCTACTGGCCTGTCCTCGTTCAAGTCAACGACCATAAGTCTGCTAAGCAGGCATGTCAGAGAGCTGAAGAGCAGAAATTTGATAATTTATAGGTCAAAAGATGAGGTCGTTTAAAAAAGTTTACAAGCCAAAAAGTGATCATGAAATGATCATACAGAGAGACCATAAGCCGGTGACACTCTGACCTCATGGAAGTGCAGTGGTGACCTCTCATAAGGGCCCCTCAAATGCACCAGAAGTGTGACGACATTTGAGGGGAAGAATATGATGAAAATACTCCACTCTCTGCATAGACAGGTGGTCCTGGCAGGTCAAAGGGTGCTTATATTTAGAGGGGACCACTGTATCTCCACTTTGTTGAAGCTGAACCAGTCTTTTACTCATGAACCAGACTGAAAATGGAGTCAGATTAACTTTTTGATTACAATGATTTGAACCAGTTACCATTCTCAATGGTAAGAATCTGCAAAGGCAATAAACCACACAAGAAATGATCTCTTTATTTTGTTTTTAGTATTTCCCTTTGCTGTCAAATCATTTCCAAAAGGGTCCTGCAAGCACAAGCTTGTAAATTGTTGAATTAATTTTGCAAGAATTATTTGCCAAGTTTGCAGAAGTGTCCATAACAAAATTCAGTAGATAATGTGTAAATATTAAAATTGCTCAACCAGCCCTGACAGACTTTCTTTTAATGGACATCCCTATAATGACATACAAGGTACCATCCCGATAGTCAACATCTACAATACAGAGAACACCAAAATATTTTTCTTTTCAGTTATAAATGGGCTTGATATCTGAATTTTTAGATACATTTTTTACATAAACGATGACATTTTATTACTGAAATTTTGTGTCACTGAATGTATCCTATATATCTGAGTGACTTCAACAAAGTATTAGTGAAGTAGAATAGTCTTTTGCATTCAACTCAAGCTTTAAAGAAGAATCTGACGAATAAGATCGGTGACTTGGTTTTATTATTATTATTATTATCATTATTATTATTATTATTATTATTATTATTATTATTATTATTATTATTATTATTATTATGCACCTATATATGAACAAATCATTTTTACTTTTTACACATGGCACATGTATAAACGAACGTAAATTTAAAAAGTGAGCATACAGTCTAATTTGCCTGCCATTGCCTGCCATGATGTGTAGTTGGGAGAAATGGGACTACATCTTCATTCTCACTGTCTTCTGTACCATTGTCATTACTGACTGCAATGCATTGGCTGAAATAAATGTCATCTTTTAGGAGAAGATGATCTCCCTTCCTACAAACACCACTTGCCAGATAAAACAGCAATCTAACTAGAAGTAAAACATCAGAGGAACACCTTCAGTAGTATAGGCAGTTTAATGGCTTTTCAGCAAAGATATCAACATTTATTTTTCCAGCAGGTGAACCCCTGGGCACCTTGTTTGGACTAGAATGAAATGGCTTTCATTAAAGACCAATACAGGGCTCCAGAAGTTCAGTTGTTTCATCATCAGTATGGTCTCTTTGTGACAGGGAAAAGGAGAGATCCAACCCATCAGTATTTGGTGTATGTTGGTCATATGCTGATATTGGCAAAGTTCTAGGTCTGTGCTGGGTTCTAAGTGCAAGCACAACCATTTGACGTACAGGCTCTGTATTGAGTCAGAAAATGTTTATTTGACAAAATATAATTGTTATGGATACAAACAGTATGTAATATTGCAACTCAAAAGTACATGACAGTTTGACGCGTTGGAATACAAAAATTGATGAGTGTCTGGATGACCCCAATTAAGGACCTAAGTCCGCTATCACTGGGGCCACCAAAAAAGGAGGTAACTTAATAAACAAACTGATTATCACAAAAATACCATGAAATCCATAAAGATACTAAGGATGACTAAAACATGTACATACAAAAATTATTATTAGACAGGACTAGAATCAATTATTACATACATAACAGTTTGGCACAGTGCATATATCTTGATACCTGTTAATAAAATATTTTTTTGCATAGCTTGATAAACCAGAGTAAGAATGTGTCTCAAGCTTCTCAGTAATACAAGATGGAAGGGTTTTGATAAGGGTGGGACATAGTATCTTATACATTTTTCAGAGGTAATATTGGTGGGCCTAGGAGGAGGAATATTTTCTCTATTTCTGGTAAAGTGAGAATGAATCTGCACAGGAGTTCTATATAAATTACTAAAGTATTGTGGTAATTCACTTTTAACATATCTATAATAAAACTTAATTGATCTCAACTGAAAAATCTCAGTCACTTTTAAAATGTTTAATTTTTTAAACAGTGGGTCTGTGTGGGCATTCAATCTTTCTGAACACATAAGGCGTACAGCTTTTTTCTGTAAAAGGAAGATCCGTTCGCATGAAAAACCCCAAGCAAGGATAGAATAATTGATATATGAATAGAAGAGAGAGTTGTAAATTAGTAACAGAGCACTAGCCGGGATGTACTTATGTAGTCTCTTAAACATACCAATAACTTTAGACAATTTATTTGCTACTTTATTTACATGAGCATTCCAATTTAAATTTTCCTGAACTGTTAAGCCTAAAAAGTTGAATTCTTCCACTTTTGAAATTAGAATATTATTAATTTTTAGATTTAAAGTGAAATTTATTCTCCTTTGGTAGAAATGAAATAACATGTATTTGGTTTTGCCTATGTTTAATGATAGTTTATTTGCTGCAAGCCAGTCGACTACCTTATACAATTCAAAATTTATGTTTTTTTGATGTGTCTTGTTCATGCGATTCAGCATTGACATGAAAAGAAAGGCAACATAGAGGGCTAATTAAAGTTGTATCATCAGCATACTGAATAGATGTGAACTTGGAAGATGCTTTGTGCATGTCATTTGTGTAAATAATAAAAAGAAGAGGTACAAGTATGGATCCTTGTGGAACCCCGGTTTTGATAGGAAGTGGTTTGGAACAGATATTGTCATATAAAACAAACTGTGATCTATTCTCAAGGTAATTGCTAAACCAATGTAAAGCAGTGCCGATGATACCATAATGTTCCAATTTTTTTACAAACAATGTGATGATCCAAAGTATCAAAAGCTTTAGATAAGTCCAAAAATATACTTAACGGCAGAATACCATGGTCAAGAAGTTGAATGGTTCGGTCCATAAACTCCAGAGCAGCTGTTTCAGTCGAATGCATCTTTTTAAATCCATGTTGGCTGTTATAAAATAGTGAATTTGTTGTGAAATAATCATATAACTGACAATAAGCTACTTTTTCAAAGATTTTTGACATGACTGGGAGTAGAGAAATTGGTCTATAATTCTCTAAAATGTTTGTGTCGTGCTTCTTGTATAAAGTTACTACTTTTGCAATTTTTAGCTTATTTGGAAAAATTCCTGTAATTACAGATTGGTTTATAATGAAAGTGAGAGGTTCAGCAAGACAAGGGATCAATTATTTAATCAGTTTCATAGATAAGCCATCATGCCCAGTGCTTGATTTTGGCTTAAAATCATTTATAATTTTGACTATGTGATCTGAGTTTATCTGCTGTATAAACAAATGCACGGATATCCTGCATGTCCTTTTTGAAAATTTGGTTTGATGGTTGGTTTAGAACTTTGGAAAACTGGTGAAATTGGAGCACACCTTCTGGGACTTCATAATGAGAATAGCAGCCTGAATAATAGTGAAAGAAACCCTCTTCACACAATCTTCTACTACTGGAACAAATGCTTGACAGAACTGGTGTTGTGAAATGTGAATTAAACCACTACTCACAGAAACTTTGTATTGCTTGTTGAAAAGCTTTCAACTGGCATCCACCATGTTTTCTTTAGCTCTGAAGGTCATGTGACCTCTCACCCCTAGGGGGAGGCGTGTCACATGATAAAAGACTATTGTAGACTGATGGAAGTCTATGTCTGCCCTGGTCTCGGTTGAGGGAAGGAGATCGTAATGGTATTTGTATGGCCTCCCTGACACTACGTTCAAACCACCTACTCTCTCTGTCAAGGATTTTTATGTTGTTCTCATCCAGGGAGTGTTTACGGGCTTTGAGATGGGCACCCATTGGGGATGAGTTTCTTTCGTGTTCTGAGACTCTCTTTCTGAGAACTCTCTCAGTTTCCCCTATGTAATCTTCATTACATTCTTCGCATGACAGATGGTACACCACTCCACACTTATCCAAGGCTGTGTCTTTGTCCTTGGGGGCTACCAAAAGGGACCGTATGGTGGTACATGGTCTACTATGAACTGCAACTCCGGCCTGTCTTATTCTACGGGTGATGGACTTTGTTATGCCTCCTACATAGGGCAGTGTGATATGGCCTTTGGGCCGAGTTTGTGTCTTTCTGGGATGTGGTGTCTTTTTCTTGCTACCTGGTGCATTCCATGTCCATTTTGTGTTCCCCGAAATACTGAGTACCTTCTTGATGTGGTTCATTTCTTGGATTTTGTCTTCCTCTTCTGTGACAATTGTGTTGGCTCTGTGTTTCAGTGTCTGCCCTGGTCAACCGAGACCAGGGCAGACATAGACTTCCATCAGTCTACAATAGTCTTTTATCATGTGACACGCCTCCACCTAGGGGTGAGAGGTCACATGACCTTCAGAGCTGAAGAAACATGGATGCCAAGTTGAAAGCTTCTCAACAAGCAATACAAAGTTTCTGTGAGTAGTGGTATAATTCACATTTCACAATGGGATCTCCACAGAAGAACTGGGGTTGTTTATGCATTGGGTATCGTTGTCTCATACTACTGTGCAAGTGATCATTTAGCAATGGTGTGTTATGACTTTACGTTTACATGAGGAGTAAGTTGAGCTCTGTGGACTGATGTAAGAGTTCACAAACATTTTTTTTACTGGGTATGGCTTACAGACCCTCTATTTCATCAGCAGCATTATCAGATAAACTTCACGATAGTATATACTTACAAAAAATAGTAATATAAAACATAACATTATAACTGGCTTCTTAAACTCGGATTTCAATACCACTGCTGGCTCTAAGCTAACACAATTTTTGTTTTGCAAATTTGTTAACTTCCCATATGACAGAAGCAACAAAAATCACTTCACAGCCACCTGTCTAGACCAAATTATTTTCAATATATCCAGCTTTTATTGCAGAGTCTCCTGTCTTGTCACCTATTTCCACTTTTTGGAGTGTGTATAATAATGCCAAAGAGACATACACTTGTGAAATGTCTTCATCACTATTCCCAACCAATACCAAGAACAGTTTAGGACAGCAGAGGAAACCCACAATAACGAATGGAGCTTCAATGAAAAACAGGAATCAGAAGGAAAAAGGTTGGTGGCATACCGTCAAATATTTCCTAAATCATAAACAATCCTCAGCTATCTCCTCATTACTTCAAGATGATTATCATATTATCAATAACCTCTCCAAAGCAGAAATTTTCAACAGGTTTTTCTTCGACGATAGTAACATCGACCAATTCGGTGGTGGTAAAATACCAGCCATTAATCCCCCAGAATGTCCCTAGGTCAATCCGGATCACCGAGAAGAAGTTTCTGATATCCTAAAAAGTCTTGATATCTCAAAGGCCACTTGTCCAGATGGAGGCAGTGCCATTTTACTGCATGAGGGGGTGCCATCTATTTGCGATTTACTAACAAGTCTGTTCAATCTGCCATTATGTCAGGAAGTCTTTCCTTGTTGCTGGAAACAGGCCCATACCAGACCTCTGCACAAACAAGGGTAATTCACACTTATGTCATTATTATTGACTGATCTTCCTCTTAAGTTGTATTGGAAAAGTAATGCAAAAAGTAGTTTTTTGAATACGTGTTTTATTTCTTTAGAGATAACTACTTTTGTCTTCAAAGCAGTCCAATGTCATGCCTGGAGATTTAACTGTTAACCAAACTTTATCCCTCTATCAAGTACTTTCTCTTGCTGTTGATCTCCAAACGGAGGCTCGAATTGTCTTTTTGGATATTCCATAAACATTTGACCGAGTGTGGCGCCAAGGTTTGTTATTTAAATTGGAGTGTAGCCGAATATCACACTCATTGTTTTAATGGTTGAAACATCAGCGAAGATTTTCTATCAGCGCTATAGCCTCTACTTGGGGAACTATTAACTTTGGCGTGCCTCAAGGTTCTGTACTACCTAACCACTCATACGTTAAATGAGGACCTGTTTTCTGTTGACTCTTGGTCCACCGATTGGTTGGTAACATTTAATGCCCTGGAAACGGATGCCATGTTAGTATTCCAGAACAGAAATCAAGTCTACCAGCCTCCCTTAAGTTTCCAAAATCATTAATTGCAACATGTTGACCAACATAAACACCTGTAGGGGATAATACTAGAATCTGACCCCCAATGAAACGATCATATATATCTCCTGTTAAAGCCTCTAAACAACTTTATATCAAGAAAGGTTTACAGCACCAACTGGGTAGAGAAACGATAGAAATCATATACAAATCATTCATTCGACCACTCATGAAATATGGTACTGCTTCTGGGGTGGCGGCACACAGGGCAACTCACAAAGATTAGAAAGTGTTCAGCTGGACTCTGCTCATGTAATTTCTGGTGTCATACTAACCACCCAAAGGACAAATTATATGAAGAAATTGGTCTCCAAAGTTTGGCTAATCGTACAGAAATGAACAAGTTAATTCAAATGTGCAAAATTACCCATAACATAGTTCCAGTATACCTAAATGAACTCGTGCATTATAACCAAAACCAGGACAGTTACAATACAACGCAAGTGGGCAACCTTCATTATTTTAGATCTAGGACAGACTTATTTAACAATACTTTCTTCCCCAGCACATCAAGACTTTGGAACCAGCTCCTGCTCAACATTCACAGTTCTAAGTCCCTCAATGAATTCCAGAAACACATATATTCGAAAGTCCCCTGCTCATTCGAAGAGTCTTAAATATACACTACTGCTAATACATGCTCTTCTCTTATTCATACAAGAGCCCGGGTGGAACACACCTGCTGAAAGCCCATTTACACACTATTGGTTTGTGCGAATCCCCAAATCGTTGCTGTGGGCAGAAGTGCAGAAGATATCTGACATTACTTTTTTGTTGGTCCATTTTATATTATCCAACGAAATAACCTATATACAACCATTTCATATTTTGCTCCTTTCACTTCAGAAACAGTTTTGTTTGAATCACCAAATAGTACATTTAAAGACAAGAAAAATCATCTTACTGGCACTTCAAGAATACATTGTGAAAACTAAATGCTTCCAGCGTGGTGCTCTTACATGAGTTGCATTTATAAAGCTTAGTGCTACTGTACATTTTGAAAGATTTTCATTCACAGTCTTGTGGGACCCCGTCTTTAGCTGCATGGTTGATGAGCTTCGTCACGTCGGCGGGGTTATCCCATGATGCCAATAGCCAGCCCTTCTGTCTGTTTCTTTATACCCGTGCAGTCTTCCTTAACTGGTTCGCCTGTTACAATGCTACACTTTTCGATTACGATTCCTGTCATGGGGCGATAAACTGGAATGTGTGACGTCTTGTCTGTCCTGTGTTCTTGTCTACTTTCTGCAAGAGTGGTTACTATAGGGCTTAGCCCTTCTCTCCAGTTGTATTACATGACAAATATTGTATATACATGTGCCAATTGTACATGTGTATTATCATGGAATGAAATGTGTTTAAACCAATGCACTATTTCACTGGACATGAAAATGACCCAGAGGTCGAACGCCAAGTTCGGAAAGGCTTTCTTAGTTTTTTCACAAAATGTTCCATAGTAATAATGAGATTATCTATGTACTAGCCTGAACGGCCTTTGAAGGCAGCTGCTGCACTGCGTGCCATTTTTTTTCGCAAGAACGAATTATCGAAACGCTATTTTCTAACATAGAGTCTTAATGAAAAACTTCATCCAGTTATCAATACTTGCAGCGATCATTTATATTCAGGTGCGACCATTACAGCCTTAGTCATTACAAATATCTTTTGAAACCATCTTGGTAGTTCACATACTGTAGTTACAGTAATGACCCATGAACGATATGTAATCCTCATGTTTTTTCCTTTTTCATGTCTTAAGTGCTTTTTATAACTCTTAATGTACACTGTACATAAAGTGCACCATCATGATGTACAAATATATTATTGATGCACAAATAAAGAAATGTAAAATAATTAAATCCTCACGCATGATTGTACAAGTGTGATGGTGCAGTTTGTTTTGCATATCATCATCATCATCATCATCATCATCATCATCATCATCATCATCATCATCATCATTTTTCCCTTTTCCGTCTCCTGCTTTATGTGACCCTGTAGATGCCGCCCCCCCCCCCCAAAAGCAACACCCCCCAGTTTTATGCATAGTACATGTCCTAAACAACTAAAGAGACTAACTTGAAATAATTAGAGTATTGTGCTGACAAAGAGTTGTTTGTGGGTAGATGAACGTGAGTGATTGCATAAGCCCTGGGACCCATGGTCAGCAGCCTTACAAAATGTGAAACAGTTTAAGCTGTACTAGGCACATTTTTTCGAACAATTATTGAATAAATCTTTACATCTTCTTTAACATGTAAATCGGTAATATTTTGCGATATCTCTAAATCATTTAGTGACATCGCTTACTGATTTAGCTATATCACTAACTGATTTGGCGTTATCGCTAAATAATTTAGGGATGTCTCTGAGTTATTTTAGAAGAGCAGTAAATGCTTTATGGATATCAGTAAATACGACCATTTATTGATATTGCCAAAAGATATATAGCGATATCACTGAATGATTTAGTTATATTACCAAACAGGATTAAATGTCAAAACAACTTGCCATACAATGAATTGCAAAAAAAATGCAAAACAAACAAGGGCACCATTTCAGGGAAGATTATTCATCTTCATGTACATTTTGATAAATCCTGTCTTTATAGCTAAACATGCAGATAATTGAGTACATATATCATAAAAAAATAATACGTGTGTTTGTTATCCGTCCGTTTTATTGCTAAAAGTGTGGTCTTACAAACATGGTATGACTATTTGAAAATGGCGGTAAATAAGGGACATAAATAAAAATTAATTCTAATTAACTTGACTTTGACGTCCTCAGTTTCAGTAATGAATATTTAAGTGATCCCCATTATCAGATTATGTTGATTGACTTTCACAAAGTGAATATATTAAATTAGAATGTGATTTTAAGCTTTGTTTGTCTAATTTGGGAACAGATGCTAAATTTAAACATGTTTGTTTGTTGTAACCTTTTATGGCAACTGACGTTAGGGCGTGGGCAGTGATCCGTTGTTCATCTATCTATATTTCATATTTGCGACTTCTTCTCCAAGGCCTTTTTATCAGATTTCTGATTTTGTTGTTTATATCCAGAGGTTGTTCGAAAAATTGGCTTCTTAATTTTAGACACTTTAGAATAGCCTGTTTGGCAACTTAATTTTATCTTTTGGCATTGTTCTGTTTTAATATTCACTTTTCGTGTTTTCTGTCAGATAAATCTCAAGGGGCTATAGATACGAAGCAGGTAACGACAACAGCTACAAGTTCCGCTAATTTAACTTATAATTTGGTTAAAAAGTATATTTTGATATCATTACTTTTTAATCTTCACCTTTTAGACATATAAGCCGAGCATGTTTTCTGTCAGGTAGACCCCCGGGGCTGTAGGTAGCAAGCAGTTGTCGGGGCTGTAGGTAGCAAGCAGCTACTGAGGACAGCTACAAGTTTGTTTATTTTTATTAATAATGAAGTTAAGGAATAATAAATTTATACAATTACATTTTGGTTATATTTTCTTGATTTGAATGATAATGACTTTCATTCTTTTTTGTCATGCCTTAGTGCAAAGATTACTCAAAATTGACAGTATTGATTCGAATGTCGCTGTATCTAAATGTACCTGTTTACGTTATTCAATTCTCAACGCTTAAAAAAGCCACATGCAGTACTTCTGTCATGGAAAGGGACTTGATTTCCATCCTTCACAAACTAGCGATAATATTATCAAATACAACATTGGTTGCATGCATTTGATATCATGAATGGCATCTGTTTTTTTCTGTCATTGAGAACAATATGCTATCAGGCAACTGCTTGCCTCAGCACAGCGCACCCACAGTGTGCTGTGAAAATGTGTTGCCTCCAAGTAGCAAATAAATGCTGAGGAGTTACATTTAAACAGCGTTTTACAAGCATATGGCTACACTTTGCCTTTTGAATGGCTGCCATAACAACCCAACTGAAGGAAGTGCAGCTTTCTTCTATTGGGGCATGTGAAAAATACTAAGTAACCAAGACAAGACCAACCCAAATTCCAATAATATATCTGTCCAAATAATTAGTGTTGAATATATAGAAAGAGTTGTTCAAATCTTATCATAAAAGTGTGTATATTGATCAGTGCTCACCGCAGGATACCAAAGTTCACACATCTCCAGTGGGGCCCAGACAACCCTTCTCACCACGGTCCGAATATAGGATGACAAATGACTGACCATCCTATAAGTTCAGCTGACTGATGCCATAATATCAGATTGTTGTAGGTAAAAGAGAAATGTTGGAAACAACTAGCAATCACTCCAGAATACACAATATGTAGTTGTAGTTTCATTTTTGTCCAAATTGATCAGTTACAGGTTATAAAGCAAGGGTGGCAGGATGGAGTGAGCCAAAATTCTCTTTTTTTAGGTGCTACCAGTCTTTATTAACCAGCTTGGATAATTGGTTGTGTGATTCATGTAGACAAATTCTTGAAGGATCTCTTCATAGATGGTTTGTTTTCTAGACATTCATTGCTGATGAGTAGAAATATTGTCATGAGTGTGGTTAGCAAGGTAAACATATCATCGACCATACATGTAACACCTGCAAATGAAAATGTTTTGCCGGACAGTGTTAGAAAATTTCTTGATTATCTCAGCCTTTATTAAAAAAATGACAGTAACAGGCACGGTGATAGCAGGTTTTTTAGACACACATGGGAATGAAATCATTTCTCATTTAGGAGAACAATTACAGGAAAGAAAAAACATTTAAATTCAATTATTATGGATAAGATTGATAAAACGCAATCAAATAGATGGGAGGAAAATGGGGGCTTTTCCAGTTGTCCATATTACAAGTACTCTGTTTGCTTCAGAAGATAATGAAACAAAGGCAAAGGAGGAATACAGCCACTTGTTAAGCTGTAGTACTATGAGATCGTTACGGATGAATATCCAGCCCAAGTTAAAAACAGTCCAAATCTTGACCAGCTCATGAACATGAACATCACCAAATATAACAGCCAGACCCGACTATCCACCAAGCAATACATTGTTCATTGCTGTCTGAAGTGTCACTTGGTTACTATCTAACACTGACCTGTATCAAATGATGGAAAAAGGTATGGGAGTTGGGGTGTCTATGATAACCCATCATTTTGTACAAAGAAAAAATGAAGACAGTGAACTTATCCATCTTGATATGAATAATTTATGCCGACATGTGCTTAAATTATCACTTCTAATGTGCAGATTTCAGTGGCTCAACAGATTTTACCAACTATGTGACCAAAGTTGACTTTGACGATCAATCCAAACCATGTTAAACACACAATAGTTCTCCTCTGGCATCACAAAATATTCACGTTACATCGGACATGCTTCTTCTAGTTTCTGCACATTTTCTATAAAAATGAAGAGGATCATTGGGATGGAAACTGATTTTACATCTTGGTCAGTGGAGTGCTAGTTTTCAAGGAAGAGACTTGGCTTGAGCCATGCATCAAAACTGACTTTTCGACTGATACCACAAGTGATTTTGAGAGGGACTTCTGTAAAATGAAAAATAATGTGCTTTTGGGCCAAGCAATGCAGAATCTTTGCAACTGCATCAATTACACCTGCATGACAGAGGAGAAAAAACTGGAGAGACATGCACAGCAGCAAATTTCAAGATACGTCACCTTTTCAATGAGAATTTGGTGGAAATCAGTACGATCGCAACAGAAATTGCATTGGAAAAGCCCAAATAGATGGAAAAAAGCAGAGTTGGACCCTTTCAATGTGCTCATCATATACCAGTTCCCTTGCCAGAGTAACTGCCCCTGTTTGGCACACCGAAATGGCTTTTTTGCAGACACACCTTTGTTACTGCATAGAGTGAAAAATCCTGATCTAAATGCTGGACTGGCCAATATTGCTAATAACTTGGACACTTTGAACTTTCCTACAAATTGTCCTCTTTCCAGCAATTGGGGCAACAAATTTGCTGTTAAATATAAGAATAGGTGCTTTACAGAAAGTATTACATCGGGCAGGCTATGGACAAAAATGTAAAGCATTAAAATGTCTAAGAAATCTAAGAAAAAGAACAAAATGCAGTCTTAAGATGTGTGATATCTCATCATGAAAGGAACAATTAATGATTAGGTACATGTACTGAAACTGGTAACCATATTTGGAAATTGGGCAGAAAAGTATCTTACTACATCCACCAATCAGATCCAGAGACAGATAGCTCTGTCAGCATATAGTGCCAAGTGCTACATTTCAAATGGTAGTATATATATTCCATCCTATGGGAATATATTGATCCCCAGACCAAAACTTTTGTCATGTTAGTGATGTGTAAAGCAGGGTTAAGCTTCTGATATAGATTCAAGGTTCAAGAATCCTTTAACATGCATCATAAATAACCCAAGTCAATCCAGCAAAACAGAATGTTGAAAAAATCTGATAAACAAAATAGATAGTACCCCACTTATCACTACCACTGCTCCTGTCAAGAACACAAGCTTTGACAACAGGGTCAGCAACCCGAGATCACCAAGCTAGTAGAACTTATGGGGTCTCTCAGCATTCCCATATTCGATCATAACAGGCAGCTATGGAACAGGCTTGATATCAAAATAAAACTTTACAGGTCTACAGCATTATTTCACTTGATGTTATTATCCAAGGGCCACCTCTGCATATATCAAGTCATTCCTTATGTGTGCAAAGTAAGAGTTGAAGCTTTAGTACATATGGTACATGCAAGAGCCTTGAAAACTAGCACCACCAAACATCCTATCGAGAATGGTGTTATACCTACACGAGATTGCCTGGTAACACAACATCTCTGACAAATGCAGGATATGCTTACAAACGAAATTCCATGGAGAATTATTAGTTTTGTGGACAATGATGTCTATGATGGGTTCCTGAGCAAGAACCCTTTTCATTACAGGCACTACAATTTAACTGATTTGTCATTACATGTCAGTGCAGACATATTGGAACCATTCAAACCCATCCCCAGAGGTATATACAGCAGACAATTTTCAAGTATCCGGACACTGAAGGAAGAGCTTGCCAATGATATCACACTTGTGACATTTGCCAAGTGTTATTCTCTCTTTGCCTTCAGTTTAACACCAGAACATCCTGTAACTTAGATCACAATTTAATGGGTAGAACCGGCAGTGTGTTTGTCGATGTCACCTTTGCAAATGCGTTTAAGTCAGCAGTGTTCATCATCATTTCTGTAGAAGACGACGAGTTAGTAGAGTTTGACAAAGCATGGAATAAATAATTACATACTTCTGACACGAACACCCACACTATTACAGTTATCTTGGGCATGCAGGATGTGACAACAAAATCTCCATAGGGTGGGGTATATACTTGGCACAAGCTCCCAAGATCTCTACTATAAGGTGAATAGCCCCTTTTAGGGTCTATCGCCCCTATAGTGGAGATCTTTGAGGGTGATCATTTGCAAAGTTTTACTTATTTGCATAACAACACATCCACTTGAAGTCTTGGAATGGCAAATAGCCAAATTTATGCACGTGAACACCATCAACTTCTGCCATTTGGGTTCATAAACTCCTCTATTGTATGTTGTGAATAGAGCCCTATTAATGCAGGAAGGAAAACATAACATTGGCTTGGAGTTTCACTGCCCAAAATATTTAAGCGTTGACATGTCGAGTACTGTGACCTTCTCAGAATGGCACTTTTTACAGAAAGTTTACAGTGGCATGGTCATATGACTATATTTATAATGAAGACAGAATTTAAAGGTGACGGAAGCCACACCCAGTGTATAGAACCCACTCCTGCAAAAAGTTTACAGCCGCATGGTCATATGACTATATTTATAATGAAGACAGAATTTAAAGGTGACGGAAGCCACACCCAGTGTATAGAACCCACTCCTGCAATAGTCATGAACAAGTTGAATATTATTTGGAAGCAGTTCAATGATTTGAAAAGTAGCCTACTTACTTGAATGTCAAGGTGGAGAACTTAGAAGTGCATGTTAAACAGGTACTTGATATACAACAATCTGTTGAATTTTGTCATTCAAATCTGGATGTACTAGAGGAGTTGAAGCTGTGGAGGCCGGAATCAAGGCTGATATAACAAATTTGAAAGATGCAGTGGACAACGTATAAGTGGCTCTGCAGAAACTGCATAATCGTACATAATTTTCTAAAAAGCAGTACAAAAATACTACTGATGAAGAACAAGTCATAGGGGATTTGTTAAAGATTTATTCTGAGATTCAAGATATAGATATCGTAGTAAAGAGCCCATATGACACTGCTACTTCCTTCAAATGACCCTCAGAAATCCAAGTCTATCATTTGCAGGTTTCTTAACTGGCAGCATTGACAAGAGGTCCTAAACTTAGTCCAGAAAAAAAATCCATATTCACAAATTCCAACCCAATAATGACAGCAAAGAGATTCATTGGTTACCAAAACATCAACATTCATCTTCCAATTCCAATGTGAAGAAACGTATTTCACTCCTGATTATAGACAGACAGGCCCATAAAAGACAACGGGTGGTTTAAACCATTCCTTGCAAACTTGAAATACATCCTGAAAAGCAATCTCTCCTTCATCCTGTTCAGATGGCCATGTTTTTGTTCCCTTCAGTACAACTATGACAGTTAAGCCAGTGTAGATGGTATAATTTTACATTAATTTTTGCTTGCCTAAAACATGAGCCTCAAAAACTGACGCCTCACAAGTGCATGACCTTTGACGACAAAAACCTTATTGTAGGTACCTAACTTATCTACTGACTTTGAATCCTGCTACAGTTTAAAAGGAGGCATAGTGGACAAAGGTCATGACGCTTTTGCTGTGGCTTTTGCCATAAACGTCAGGTACAAAAGGTTTTGACAGAGACGAGACTTGCATTTATGACCCTGAAGGACCTAGAAAAATGTATAGGGATGCAACTTTCTCCATTTACAAATTACCTGCCAACAATTCATGTTTGTAAGTGCATTTAAAAATTATGTCGAGAGTCCACATTTCTTATTCAATACACTATCTGATTTACCGTTACAGTTCACATCAGCACCTCTGAGGGGCTGGGGGCTCCAAAATTCTACCCTAATGACCTTGACACAGTCTTAATTAATCATGGCCAGCAATGAAAAGTTTTGACTACGAGGTTTGTATCATGTGCATCAGTTTTTAATTTCAAATACCAAATTATTTTAGGAGCCCTGGCCCTTTAAGTGCCTTTATCAGTTTTTGAACTTAAAAATGAAACATTACCTAAGTAAATATTATGTTTTTTATGCAAAACATAGATCTGAACATCAGTCTTACATTATAAAATTCCTTGAGTGCCCGGGATACCGAACAGAAATAATACACTGAATGTATATGAACTAAGGTAGAATTTGAAAAAAGTCAATCTAAAGGCTCCACTTCATCGTGTTCAACCTTCAATCTGCATTCTGCATATTGACGTGCCTTCTGTCTTGGTGAAAAAATCTTCACACCTGGATGTTGTCACATGGCTCGAGAAGATATCCCCCCAAAAAAGAAAAAAATCCCCAATAACTTTAATCGAAATACGACAGGGCAACTTGACTTTTCTTGTACATATGTGAATCACGGCTGAGACTTTTTCAGCTCAAATACTCATACCTGTGATTCAAATTCATATATTCAGAACTTCCAATGGCAATAAGTCAAAGGAAAAACATGGCACATTTTTGCTGATTTGCCAAAGTCTTTTTTATAATTGGTTCAGTTGTGGTAAAATAGCATCTCCATGACTAAACTAGTGAATGACTAATTTTGTCATATTTCCGCGGGATGCCTTGCATATTTACCTAGGTTTGCGATGAAGATTGGATATTCAAATTCTTCACAAAAAGAGCATTCCTTCAAATAACAACTAAGACATTTCAAGTCAGTGGGTACTTTGTATCGGCTTTCAAGCCTTAGCTGCAGCATGACTTTCAAGGCAAGATAATACCCACCAGTGAAGGCGATCACCATAATGAAGCAGATTTAGACATGCAAAGGTTAAGCAATGCCAGTGCCACGTTCACCACGTTATCTTCAGCACAACCTGTCCCATAGGAGACATGTATATTGATTTCTAGCAAAATGTCTGACCTTGTCATCAGGTTATCGTAACAATAGTGCCATGATATAGGCGTATCGATTGACATGCCAAGGGTGTTATTATATATTACTACTTATTCCATGAAGATATCAATTCCTTCCTATACCATGCTCAATGTGTGTTTACAGAATGTGACTGTGATTTTTGTGTTAAGTGAAAGACCGAGTGCATGTTTTTCCGCTAAGCACTTCACTTGATGCATTCCTTAACAAGTTATTGCTGTGGACCATTCCCTCTTCATTGCACATTTAGGCATGCTGATGAACAATAATCCTGTGGCACACTTATTTGCTGCGATTCTGTAGCTGATACAGGTGGCCGAAAAACAACTTTCTTTCTGACCCTATCCCCACCTCTAAGGGTCAATTTTTCCCATGTCCAGTGCACACAATCAGGGGAGCCTGGATAAGGGCTACCATCTTACCCTGTCTTCCCAAAACCTGTTATTCTAATTAATTTTGTTTTTTTTCTAATTCTAACATTCCATTTCCTTTCTTCCACCACCCTACCAGGAAGTCTCGTAGAGTTCTGATCCCTTTTTGTTTCATCTGGTAACCCCCTGCCAAACGTAAAACCTCAGCCAGACACTCTTCGTTTGCCTAAGCACTGCACTTCCTATAAGCCCTCACAGTTATGTTCCTCATTCTGCCACTCCCTGAACATATTTTCCCTCATCTCTCTATATGCATCACACCCTACCATCCAATGGCCTACCTTCTCATCTGCCTGCTGGGAACAAAGTCTTTATTTACCATTGCTGCCTACATTCCATTCCTGTCTTCTCTTCTCTAAATTGAGAACTCCTGCCCCACTCTGGAACAAAGGTTTGAATTCCTTCCCTGCATCCCAGCATGTACTCTTCTTTGGCTTCACTTAAACCTTAAAACTATTCCTTTTCTCCAGTTTTTCTTCCATCCTTTGTTTACTTCCTTTCCCATCTATGTTTTCCCATCCTCGACCTCATCATAACCTTTCAATTTATACCTTTCTGCCAACTATATATGTCTTTGACCCACATTTTCTTTTCTTCATTATGTATTTCTCTGCACCACCTGTTATTGCTTATTGATTGTTAATATCCCCAGTTGTTCAACTTGGCTTTGGCAATTCCATCAGTTATCCTATTCCATCCTTGCTCGCCTAAGATTGTGACTGTCGCCGTGCACAGCGCTGCTACCAGAATCTATTTTCCTATTTCATTCTGTGCTTTAAATAAAATAATAAAAGTATTTATTGCTATTGTTTTTATCGTTTCTTTGTATGGTTCAACTTCTGCTTTATCTTTTCAATATGGTACCTGAACATACCTTTACCTGTTGCTTTTATCTTTATCCCGAGACACTCATATCAATCTACCTCTCCGATTTCAATCGAATGTTCTCTCCCCTCTGGAACTTAGAATTTCCCAAGCCTATATTTCTTATTGCATTTCTGTTTTTCCCCAGTGTCATAACTTGGCTTTTGTCTCGGCTTTACCCTAACTTCTATCTATTCGCATATTCCCTTACAGTGTTAAACATATCCTGTACCTCTTTTTGAGACTCGGCAGTGAGCACAATGTCATCTGCGAAAAATAACTCAGGAATTTTCTTGTGTGCTATTGTTACTCCCTTGTCCCAGTCTATTAGCTGTTCACCAAGTCCTTAATATATAAAGGGAACAAAATTGGGGCAAGCACACACCCTTGCTTTAAGCCTATGTTCAGCTGTGCATTTCCTACTACAGCATTTCCCAGTGAAACAGCATATGTACATCCTTGCATTGGGCTTTCACTGCCTTCAGAAAATTGCTTCTCAATCCTCCTTACTAAGTTTTTCCCATAGACCATCTGGCCTTATTGTATAATATGCCTTTCCAACATCTCAAAAACAAAAACAAAAAAAACAAAAAACCAAAAAACCAAAAAAAAAAAACAAAAAAACAAAAAAAAAAAAAAACAAAAAAAAAAAGAAAAAAAGAAACCTTTCTCTTCTCTTGTCCTTGTAGTTTCAAAACCTAGGTCAGTGTAAATTCGTAGTCACTTACCCATCTCCCTGGTCTAAAACCATTCCTAATTTCCCCCAGAAGCCCAAGTCTTCAACTATTCTGCACAGTCTTCCGTACATGATCCGACTGAATATTTTGCTAAAATTAGATGCAATAGCAATACACCTACACTTGTCCAGTTCGTCAGCTTGACCCTTTTTGGGAATGTATGATATCTTAAGCATATTCCATTCCCTAGGTACTTGTTTGTTTTCAATATATCTATTGAAAAGCATCTGTAAACTATCTTCCATTTCCTCTGGCCCTTTTTTTATAAACTCGCTCAAAGTATCATCTCTTCTGGAGCATTGCCTTATCTTATCTGTTCCATGGATATCTTAACTTCAATGCATTGATTCAGTGACACAAATCAGGATCCCATGGATCCTGTCTATTTTCAGATCGACATGCTGGTACTGTACCCTGACCCTATTTTGAGTCATGAATCTCACCCCAGTGTTCCATAAGGCTTTTTGTATGTCCTCACTCCTATCTGGCCCATTTCATCTTGTGACAAAGACAATTGTTGTGTTGCCAATAATTTTCAAGACACCGTGATACACCGAAGCTTTTATAATAGACCTGATCATGCAAGCTTACGTCAAGTATGACCTTGCTTACTGAAGCTTGTCTTCATGTTATTATTAAAATCCAAATAAAATGATGTTACTAAGCGATCATCTTTAACTCTGCTTTAGTTTTCCTTCGTTCACAGAGAAGCACATTGAGAGTAAAGGGTGCCATCCAATGACAGTTTTGCGAATTCTGCATTTCAACTCTGACTTGTATCCAGTGTAAATGCAGCCAAACATGGGTGTCAATGTTTTCAAAAATCACAGACAATGTGGACAAGATGTCATGTCCCACATGCCAACAGAAAAGTTGGAATTGTGTCAAACGAACATACAAAATACAGATTCCAAAAAAGGTCATGAGTTAATTTTATTGCCTAGTTTATTTTGTGGATTAGTACAAACGTCCCCAGGAAGGCACTCCTATGCCTCTTTCTGAAGTCTCCTGCTGTACCAAAGCTCAACTGAAGTCATTCGGTGTCGATGAAAATGGTATGAGGAAGGTACTTTGATCTCTCAGGACATCTGCTGCATCCGCTCCAGATCGTATCTGCAACGCTGTACTTAAACCAAATTCCTCTAATATTTGTCGATCACTGAATAAATTGTTCAACTCTTCTATTGCTTTCTCCACTTATCCTTATTCTTGAAAAAAAAATCAATTTTACCCTGTTTTTGAAAAAAAAAACTTATAAGCAAATACAAAGTAATAATTGTCCTATTTCTCTTCTTTCTAATGTTTCTTAAGCTTCTGAAAGACTGATTTTAAATGTGTAGGAGGAACTTTCTTAATGCTCCATAGATTTTTGACTCCAAAGAATTCTGGATCCAATAAGTCAACGATTAACCAACTTCTATTGTAGCGGTCAAGGCCTTATCTGGTTAATCTCAACAGAATAACCTATAGATTGTCTAGGATGGCTTCCTCAATAATCACAGAAAAGAGACAAGAAATTAAATATACAGTTTGATAAATTTATTAATATTCACACATGAATTCATTCAACATCTCTTGTGTTTTCCCCTTTTACAGTAAAGATAATCTGTACCACATTCAATACAGTGTAACAATAGTCAACAATATTCTCTGTGGTTGCCACAGACTGCTATCATAAAAAAATACTCATGAAATACACCATTTAGTTTACACACATAAAACTAAAGCATCAATGTGTTAACAACAGAGGAAACATCACTTGAAAACTTCAAATGCTTCAGAATGACTTCAGATTCCTACTTCAGACATCAGAAGGCTCCACATCAGTTGCCTCAGAATAGCTTCCCTTCAGTGCATCATTACTTCAGATAATTATGTAATAGCATCAGAGAAAATATTTTCTAAGTACCTGATGGGGTGCTGTCTCAACCCGGATTCTTCTTTTTCCTCAAATAATTTGGGGTACTTCAAAAGGCCGGATAGTGCTAATGCATCAGAAGAGGAGTAATTTTGAAGGAGTCAGGACGGTCGAAAAGATTAACGGAAGAATCCCACAACGCAACGTGCTTCTCTATTTATAGACCAGTGTAAACATTGTCACCGGCTCCGTAGCAACCAGCAAGTTGAACGCAGAACTCAGTACCCAAAATAGATTGTCCATAATATGTCTCTTTGGTCTCCAATACTATTTAAACATATCAAATAAAGCTCATTATACAATATTATCACTAATTCAAAGCATATCTGTGTATAATTGATACTTTAAAGAGACTTTTCACAGAAAACATGAGTGTTGTGAGAGTAGTCACATGACATGTACAAGAAAGTTCAAAATGGAGGGCTTTACAAATTCCACCACTTCAGACTACATTTTACCTCAGAAAAGGTGTTACAAATATCTAAATTGGATGAAAATACAGTAGCAAGTACAAATAGAGTGCAAGGAATACAATGGTGAGATTATTTAGCAGATCTGCATTAATATTCATACGTTTTCAGAGCAAACTACCACAGCTGGAACACAGCCAAATGCGGCGGGCGAAAATAAAGGATTTCACCATTATCAAGGACATAGACAAAACGGCAACCTACTTAATGAATATATCAGTTTATGGTTTTACTTTAAATTGAGCCTATACCATGTAAAACATTACAATCAATGGTTCAGAGAAGTTTTACTTAAAAATATAAATTTTAACTGCCAGTTTGCCCCTGAAAACATGCATTGACTCCAATAGACCATAGACAGGGCAGATGAACTACCTGGCATTACCCCTGTAACACAGCCTTACACAAAGCTAATGAAAATACTACATTTTAATAAAGAAAATACGATGTATTCCTGACATGTAGGTCTGAACTGACCTGGGTGTTATATCAATAAAAATTATCTAACTATTACTTATAAAGGTCAATTAATCAAGTCATCACACTACCCTCTGCCTTTGTGTTAGACGTCCTCGTCAACACAAATATTACCACACAATTGCAGAAAATTTTGTTTCCCGTCTTGTGTAGGTACAGAACACCATGTAATGATTAACATAAGGTGTGAAATTAACTACCTTTAACAATATCACTCATTCTAGTGATCAATCATTTCATCACAAACATCTATGCTACATCACAGATTCTTCCTTGAGATATCACAAACATTTACCTATGGTTATAAAATACACTGTCACAGACCATATAACATTATGATTATTCCAAATTGTTTATAAGTTATATAATATCAGAATAAAGTTACAGGCTACTCTCATATGAATTCGAACCTGAGTTAACAGTCCATACATGTATGTCCGTCAGCATCTTAGAGATCTGCTTTAAACAAATCAGGGCATCACAGATGCTTACATAAATGTAATTATTACTAAACTCTATGTATTACATAGAACTTTGTGTTCAACTTACACATAAATATAGTTAAAACTTACTATCTAGTATAAGTCACTAGTTAACAACTCAACATTATACAATAAAGAACCTTAAACCACTTACTCAGTTTTAAATTTTTTTTTTTTTTAAAGCAGCTTAGCCCTTTATTATCACACTCGCAGAGTGGAACTGGACAATCGGCATAACCATGCATGTCACATTTTAACATGCTTAAAACTTTACATAGTGTTAAACACACATGTGTAACAATTTCATTACATTTTGCATAATATTAAATATACATATTACTTTACAATTTCGTTACATTCTTGCACAGTATTAAATGTACACATTACTTTACAATTTCATTACATTCTTGCACAGTATTAAATGTACGTATTACTTTACAATTTCATTACATTCTTGCACAGTATTAAATGTACATATTACTTTACAATTTCATTATGATGTATCATATTTGCACATTTATACCTCTATGCTTTGCGCGCTTGGGTACTCCAATGGGGTTTTAAGAAATTAAACAATTGCAACTTCACGAATCCCTTATCAGTACTTTGGTCACATTGTTATATGCAGTTAATAGAGAGAGTGTATATCTCACACTCCAATATTAAATGACATCTACATGTACTTCATGAAAACAATCTAATAGTTTACACCAGAGTTATTTGAATTCTTACATGAGTGATTAGTAGTAACATTTAAAGTATAAGTAGCACAAATATTTGACAAGAAACTTTCATGCATGTACTTGCATGTATAACAATTACTTACTTTTTTCCTTCCATAGAATATTCACTTACATACATATTGTATTCCTGGCTCTACTATATCCATAAGCACAATGACATGGACATTACCATTATTATCATATTGCTATTACTGTGAGTTTTTTTTTTTTTTTTTTTTTTTTTTTTTTACTTTAAATAAAAGGGACGTTGCCGAACTTGACGCATGAAATTCTCATAATGCCTATCTGCTAGAACATCACCCTCGGTGCAACCAGACCGCCTGACTGGTGCCGTTGTGCGGGAGCGTTTCGCTGGTGGTGGGGTGTTCTCGGTTGTCTGTTTCTTGGGTATAGTTAACTTGCAGGTTAATGGTGCAGATACATGCCTCTCCAATGACTTGGTGGATGAGATATTGGTTTGCGTGCCAGTGGACTCAACGGATGTGGGTTTGCATCGTGCTCGTCTCAGCTCCTTGCTCATGGTCCTTATTTCATTGTAGATCTTGTATTGGAGTGTAAGGGCTTCCTTCTGAACCCACAGTAGTTCTTGCAGGGACTCAGCTGGGGTTTTATCTCTGGTACTTTGGGTAATGGACTTTGCGTCGGGTAGTTTATCAGCTGCGCCAATAGATCTGGTGTCATCAGAATTTTGGTCAGTCTGTACATCGGTCTTGGTATCGTCAGTCTTCGACACATCAATGAGTGCCTTGCTGACAACATTGGTAATTATGTTTTGGCTGGCTGGTACATCAGTTTTAGTATCGTCAATCTTCGAAACATCAATGAGCGCCTTGCTGACAACATTGGTAATTATGTTTTGGCTGGCTGGTACATCAGTTTTAGTATCGTCAATCTTCGAAACACCCATGGGTGACTTCCCAATAACATCAGTAGTGGAATTCTCTGGTAGGTCTGCCTCTAGATCATCTGTAGGGGCATGTATCTCCAGGACGGTCTCCTCCCTGGTAGACATCTGCTTCACATGTAAGTTGCCTGGATTCCTAAGGACCCTCTTGGCGTAGACACTAATACTGTTATCTTTATCCAGCATCACTGCCATGCGAGGAGTGATAACAAGAGGTTGCTTTGTTCCCACCAACACTTTTGACTCATCTGCATCTGGGTGGTATTGTTGGATATGTTGCACAGCCTTATTAGACTTTCTAAAGTTCACATGACAAAGGGAACATCGGTACGGCACATCTGATTCTTCTGTCAGGTGTTTGGAAAGTAGATGATCAACCATGGAATCTTTGTGTGTGGCAAAGTCACAGGACTGACACTGGTACGCTGACCCTCTCTTCTGCAAGAATGACTTGCTTAGTTCCACCATTGTGGCAGCCATCTCTGTAGAAAGGCAACACATCAGGTTTCATAAGTAAGCATGTCTCATTAAATACATCATATAGTTACTCTCAGAAGCAGCCCTGTGAGAGTAGTGTATCATCAGCATCAGTATTGCATCAGTACATCACACATCAACAGTAATTTTCAGTACATCAATTCCCTTAAATGTCAACATTTTGTTCTTGTGCACATCATCAGATAAAGTGGCACATCAAACATCAGCACTTACATCTCATTTGTAGAACCATTAACATTAGTAACCAATTCATCACTAACAGAATAACAATTTTTTTTTTTTTTTTTTTTTAACTTACCAATATGACATCATATATGGTGCTGACTTAAGCACATGCATCAATACATCAACTCAATTGTACATCGTCAGTACATCATTTTATTTCTGAGTATCAATCATAGGCCTGTTATTGTTTCTTTTCAGTGAGGCTGTAGCCCATTTCAGCTTGGCACTTCCATAGTAGGGTTTCAACTTGTTGTGATGGACCACCTTCTCAGTACCTTTAGCATCGAGTTGTATAAGATAGTTCAGATTTGTTATTTTCTTCACAACCAGGAATGGACCATCATATGGGTTTCTCAATTTTGGAGTTATTTTCAACTGTCTGATATCACTCAAGTACCAGACTAGATCACCAACCTCAAAATTTTGAAAATTTTGCTTAACATCATAAGATTCCTTATGGCGCACAGCACTCTTTTGCAAGTGTTCACGAGCTATCTGATGAGCATGGTACATCTTATCTCTCAGCTCAGTAACATATTGACCATAAGAGGTTATTTCTTCACCTATGTGAGTCGTCCCAGATCCAAACATCACTTCTGCAGGAAGCCTGACTTCACGACCAAGCATCAGAAGATTTGGGGTTAAACCAGTGCTTTCATGAGGGGTGGCCCTGTATGCAGCAGCTAAACATCCTAGGTTCAGATCCCAGTTCCTTTGCTGTCCCTTCAGGTAGGCTTTAATCATCCTCAGAAGTGTTTTATTAAAACGCTCTGTTTGTCCATTACATTGTGGATTAGCTGGGCTTGCCCTCGTCTTTCTTATTTCTAACAGTTGACACAACTCTGTGAATATTTGGCTTTCATAGTTGGATCCCTGATCAGACAATATACTTAAACAACAACCTAGTCTGGCTATAACTTCATTTAAAATAATCCTAGCACAGGTTGCCGCTGTATAATTGGGAATGGCAAACACTTCTACCCATTTTGTGAAGTGATCATTCACTACAAGAATATATCGGTTTCCTCTTTCTGTTTCAGGTAACGGACCAAGAATATCTGTAGACAACCTGTCGAGTGGACCACCCACTGGCATTGATCCCAAAGGTGCCCTGGGCTTCTTAGTAGGGGGTTTTGTACTGCCACATTCGTGACACTGAAGAACCCAGTTATTGACATCCTCTCTGACTCCAAACCAATAGAATCTTTGTAACAGTTTTTCTCTTGTCTTTTTAGCACCTAGGTGACCTGACAAAACGCAGTTGTGCATCTGCTTTATGATTTCATCCCTCAGAACTCTTGGAACAAGAAACTGTAGGTGTGTGCCAGACGCATCCCGTCTATGAAACTTGCGGAACAAGACTCCATCTTTAACTTCAAGGCAGTCCCAATTGTTCCAGTAATGACGTGCAGTGGGACTAGCAGAACAAACTACATCTCCATAAGGTCTTGATCCATTCTCTTTCCATTTTAATACAGAACCAATATCAACATCAGCTAATTGACGTTTCCTCAAAATTGCCAAAGAATAAGGTAGCGCCCAGCCTACCCATCCTGTTCCTCTCGTCATTCTAGCACATCTGTGACAGTCATACCATTTTCTCTTCAACATGGTATACTTTGACTTCAATTTCTTCATCAATTTCATCACTAAAAGTTTCATCTTACACAAGATAGCATACCTTGTCCATAGCTTTACAAAATTAAATATCTGTACCAATTTATTATCACCATCATGCACTTCAGGGTTCATACTTCCAGTTCCTGTACTTGACTTTCCAAATTTTATAAGAGTATTTAAATCACTTTTCTTCTTCTCAGTCATCATAAATATATATTTGTAGCAAAAATGCTCCAACCATCCTATAGTATTAGTGAATGCCTGCCAGCGACAACTCTGTGACTGTCCTGGAGCCCATTCGGTATCCATAAATATTTTCTTGAAGCAACAATTCTTCAACCATTTTACAGTATCTGTGAATGCCTGCCAGCGACAACTCTCTGACTGTCCTGGAGCCCATTCAACATCAGACTTCTCTTCTCTGACTTCCACATCATTTGTCATCCCAGTCATCATCTTTGACCTCAAGTCAAGTTTATTTACCAACAATTTCCCAAATATATTCATCATCATAGTTATCCACCTCATACAACTCTGAAGTTTACATCCCATAAAGTACCACAGTCCACCCTCTGCCAGGGTCAGACCACATCTTTGAACACCCTGTGTCCCATTTATTTCATCGTCATCACTTCCACTAAATAATGCAATGTTCAACATGTTAATCATAGTTATTAACCAAATCATCAGAACCTGGAGTTTATTTCTTATGTAGTAACATAGTCCACCCTCTGCCAGGGTCAGACCACATCTTCGAA
Source organism: Hermodice carunculata (assembly GCA_964020975.1). Taxonomy (NCBI): domain Eukaryota; kingdom Metazoa; phylum Annelida; class Polychaeta; order Eunicida; family Amphinomidae; genus Hermodice; species Hermodice carunculata. The sequence continues at coordinate 44,164,428 of OZ026615.1, read as the reverse complement.
TTTCTTGTGATTGAGATGCCTCAGCATAAATCTCACCCATGCTACTTTTCATATCATCAGCTCTTTTCTTGCACTTCTTACAAGGATAACATCTAAGAGATTCTACACCTGCATCCGTGTCACAATGACAATCTCTTGGGTTCAAACATCTTGACATCCCATCAGCATTTCCATGACTTTTGCCTCTGCGAAATTCTATCTCAAAATCATAAGCTGACAAAATTTCTATCCATCTGGCTATTCTATTCTTGGGGTCTCTCAAGCTGAACAACCATTTTAGAGCTTGATGATCACTTCGCACTTTGAACTTTCTGCCCAGAAGGTAATGTTTATAATACTCAACAAAATATTTGACAGCCAACAGCTCTTTGTCTGTAATGCAATAGTTTCTTTCTGCTTTACTCATAGTTCTACTACCATAGGCGATCACTCTTTCTACACCATTTTGGACCTGGCTTAACACTGCCCCAATACAAAAGTCACTTGCATCACAATCTAGGATCATCTGACCATGTTCCTGTGGATATGCCATCACTTCAGGGCTAGTCAACACTTGTTTTAATTCATCAAAGGACTTCTGACACTCTTCAGTCCATTTGAAATTTTGATTCTTCTGAGTAAGCTGCACTAATGGTCTCACTTTCTGTGAAAACTCTTTGACGTGTCTCCTATAATAGCTTCCCAAACCCAGGAAAGCTCTCACATCTGTTGGGGTTTTGGGTACAGGCCACTTCAGCAATTTTAACACATTGTCTGGATCTGGTTTAACACCTTCTCCAGAGATGACATGACCAAGAAACGTCACTTGATCTTTGAATAAGTTACACTTCTTTGGCTTCAGTTTCATTCCACTATGTTTGATTCTTTGTAGAATTTCTATCAATCTTTGCATGTGTTCTGAAGGCGTCTTTCCATGGCAAACCACGTCATCAAGAAAAATTAGACATGAGGTCCATTGTAGACCATTTAGTGCTAATTCCATCAAACGTTGGAATGTCGCGCAAGAATTTGACAAGCCGAAAGGCATAGTGACGTATTCAAACAATCCATAGCGAGATACAAACGCAGTCTTTGGTATATCATCCTCCTGCACAGGAACCTGATTGTACGCAGAGGTAATATCAACTGTGGAAAATATGGTTGACCCAGCCACTGCATCTAAACAATCTTGGACTCGTGGAAGAGGAAAAGCATCTTTCCTTGTCACTGCATTGACCCTGCGATAATCTACACAAGGTCTGACGCTACCATCCTTCTTCCGTACAAAAACCAACGGACTACTCCATGGAGATGTTGAGGGTCGAATAGTACCTTGCTTCAACAGCTTCTGTATTGCTTCTCTATCCTCATTTGCAAAAGCCAAGGGCGTCCTTCTGGGTGCTTGTTTTATAGGCTCTGCATCTCCAGTAGGTATAGTATGCTTCACCAAGTGTGTCTTGCCCAGATCATAATCATCGCGAGAAAAACAATCTTGATTGTCAATCAACATGTGAGCTATGAGGTCATGTTCATCAGGTGGTCTTGTTTTAATTGAATCTTTATACAATTCTTTTAAATGATCGGGGATAATGTTTTCTTTACTTCCCTGGTCTACTTCTGTGATCTTTGCATTTGTAGTTACTTGACAGAATGCCTCAGAAGAAATCTCACCACCAATGGAGATTCTCCTCATGGCATCAAGGCAGTCAATTTTACCCTCATCTTCCTCATCAACAATTTTGTACATAGAATCCTCAATTGGACTAGCTTGACCTATCACTGTATCTTGTTTGATAGACACAGGCTCAGGAAATGGGTTCATCACACGTGCTTTAACTGTGGTATAGTTTAGTACATCTACTACTGTACGTGCTACTGCTACAGAGCATTTTTCAGTGAATTTTGGGTTTGGCTCAATCAACAAGCATACATCTTTATTGGCATCATAGTTTCCCTTATTGTTGCCCTCAACAAATACATCAATTACAGCTTCACACATCCCAGGAATCACATAGTGATCTGCGGCCGTCACCCTTCTAATCGGCTGAGGTAGGCCTATTTGATGTATAGGAATAACTGTCCCATTCAAAATCATCTTATTTTCACTCAGCAAAATATCTGCAGGCCCACTTGGGTCTTTCTGTAATACATCAGATCCCAAAAGTACATCATCGGTTATATCTGCCACAATCAACTGTTTATTCATTTGAAGAGGACCCAGAACAATTTGGAAAGTTGCTTTGCCTATGTAATTCATAGGTTTTCCTTCAGCATTGTTAAGTTTACTTTTACTTGAAATCTGACACAACTCAGGTCTTCTGTCAATAGGGATTTTATCGAACACTATTGGTGATACTATTGTGCTGGTAGCTCCTGTGTCTACTGTGAAAGTGACATCAATACCTTGCAATGTGCCATCAAGATAAACTCCATCAAATTGAGGTACATTTCGTCTCAATAAACCACTATCTACCTCATTGATATACATTTCATTTGTTTTACCATCAGACTTCATTTCTATATGATTATTACCATCATGTTCTACCTTGGTTGGTTTTGTTACATCAGTTTTACCCTTTGAAGTACTCATAACAACACTCTGAATGGGTTTGTAATTCTCATCAACTTTATTCTGGCCCTTAGTATCAAAAGTCGCCCCATGGACCATTGGACCGACCACACTTAGTTTTCCTGACTTTTGTATGAAGGAAACATCCCGCCATACTGTCCAGGAGTAACATCATTTTGTGTGCTGTATTGTGGCACTTGGAAGGAGTTTTGTGCTGTGCCATTTTGAGTTGATAACTGAACTTGTCCTGGCATTACATGGTTCACACACTCTCTGGCGAAATGACCAGGCTGCCCACATCTAAAACATGATCCAGACCTCATATTACTGTTCCTGTTTTCGCTTACCATGGCCCTGGTCCTGTTTTGTCCTCCATCAGTCATTTGAGTGTATCTTTGTCCTTGCTGCTTGTACCCTTGATATTTATTTTCATTTGGTTGGCTTTGCTGGAATTTCTTTGCCCCAAATGGCTTATTGTAAGATTTTGTGTCCTCAAGTTTAACCAGTCTGTCTTTCAATTCTCGAGTAGCTTTCATCATTTCTTCCTTCGTTTTCTGAACCTCATTTAGATATGTCTTGTCTGGAGACACAGTGTCCGTTGCTTTTGCTGAAGTTCCATTACCATCATCACTGTTATGAATTTGCCCCTTTTCATTTGGAATGGGATTGGCATTACTATTTTTATTTACCTTTTTCTTGGGCCCTTTGCTTAATCTTACACAAATATTGTGCGCATCAATATCCTCACTTTCCTCAGATTCACTGGACTCAACATAGTCATTTCTGCACTTGTTGAATCTTGCCACATGTTTTGGTCTCCTCTCAGTTTTGTTTGAATTTCTAGTTTCCTGGAAATGAACCACTTCATGTACTGCTTCATCGATGTTAGCAGGTTCTTTGATGAATTCAACCTGAAAACTAGCCTTCTCATCAATCAAACCATCCAGAAATTTCCTCAACAGGTCTTCACATCTGGTAGCTTCATCCCTGCCAGCGTGTGCCTTGTCATAGAGTCTCTTCAACTCCGCAGAATATTCTTCAACAGTTTCCCCAGGTTTTTGATTACGATGGCTGAATTGTGCTCTGTATGTTTTAGTAGTTTCCACTTTATTAAACCTGTTTCCAAGTTCTCTAATCAGAAGTTTAAAATTTGACCTCACTTTATAGGACAGTTGACCAAAAACAAATTCCCCTGCTAACCCTTGTAGTTTAGGAATTAATTCATCAAGTTTTTCATCATTGGTCCAACCTTGCCTGCGCGACACATCTTCAAACCTGGTGTACCACACTCTCCAAGATTCCTTGCCAGTGAACACAGGTAGTTTGGTATTTTTGCTCTTGTGGGCCATCATTTTATTGCTGGATGTCGATAAGGCAAAATCATCATCATCATCATCATCAGTACCCTTATCCTCATCAGTGGCATCATCTTCTTCATCAGAAGTTTCGAGTATGGGCGTTTGTTTGCTGCAATTCTGCCTCAGATTTTTCTTGGGTACTTTCCTACCAGATTTACTTGTATTTGCATTCACTGTGACATCATCAGTGGAATTTTCTGTGTGTACATTCTGCATCACATCTTTCATCATACACATCATATTCATCATTGTTTCTTGCATCACTTTCCCCACTTCTTGAGCCACTTCCTGTCCTATTGTCATCTTTTGCATGTTTGACATTAGCTCTTGTCCCCCTAATTCTTGCCCAGAATTTTCTTTAATGTGGACAGTGTGATTGCTTCTCTTGTGTCTTTGTACTTTGTTGGTATCATCATTAGCATCATTTGTGACATGACTTTTGACTGTTTGTCCTTTATTTGGTGCATTCATTTCCTCATATTGGACATCAACAATATCATCAGAATGGTCCTGAGGACGTTCATAAATCACATTTTTGTCAGCACTTTGATCAACTTCAAGTTTTGAGGAACGATTTCTGCTTCTTGTGACCACCATATTACTCACCTGGTTCTCAGACATTTTTTTTTATATATCAATACACTCTGAATATTATTATTGTTATTTTTTAAATCTTGGATGTGAATTCGATCACTGGATTTACTGTACTGTAAATCCCACTCCTGACACCAAAATTTTGTAGCGGTCAAGGCCTTATCTGGTTAATCTCAACAGAATAACCTATAGATTGTCTAGGATGGCTTCCTCAATAATCACAGAAAAGAGACAAGAAATTAAATATACAGTTTGATAAATTTATTAATATTCACACATGAATTCATTCAACATCTCTTGTGTTTTCCCCTTTTACAGTAAAGATAATCTGTACCACATTCAATGCAGTGTAACAATAGTCAACAATATTCTCTGTGGTTGCCACAGACTGCTATCATAAAAAAATACTCATGAAATACACCATTTAGTTTACACACATAAAACTAAAGCATCAATGTGTTAACAACAGAGGAAACATCACTTGAAAACTTCAAATGCTTCAGAATGACTTCAGATTCCTACTTCAGACATCAGAAGGCTCCACATCAGTTGCCTCAGAATAGCTTCCCTTCAGTGCATCATTACTTCAGATAATTATGTAATAGCATCAGAGAAAATATTTTCTAAGTACCTGATGGGGTGCTGTCTCAACCCGGATTCTTCTTTTTCCTCAAATAATTTGGGGTACTTCAAAAGGCCGGATAGTGCTAATGCATCAGAAGAGGAGTAATTTTGAAGGAGTCAGGACGGTCGAAAAGATTAACGGAAGAATCCCACAACGCAACGTGCTTCTCTATTTATAGACCAGTGTAAACATTGTCACCGGCTCCGTAGCAACCAGCAAGTTGAACGCAGAACTCAGTACCCAAAATAGATTGTCCATAATATGTCTCTTTGGTCTCCAATACTATTTAAACATATCAAATAAAGCTCATTATACAATATTATCACTAATTCAAAGCATATCTGTGTATAATTGATACTTTAAAGAGACTTTTCACAGAAAACATGAGTGTTGTGAGAGTAGTCACATGACATGTACAAGAAAGTTCAAAATGGAGGGCTTTACAAATTCCACCACTTCAGACTACATTTTACCTCAGAAAAGGTGTTACAAATATCTAAATTGGATGAAAATACAGTAGCAAGTACAAATAGAGTGCAAGGAATACAATGGTGAGATTATTTAGCAGATCTGCATTAATATTCATACGTTTTCAGAGCAAACTACCACAGCTGGAACACAGCCAAATGCGGTGGGCGAAAATAAGGGATTTCACCATTATCAAGGACATAGACAAAACGGCAACCTACTTAATGAATATATCAGTTTATGGTTTTACTTTAAATTGAGCCTATACCATGTAAAACATTACAATCAATGGTTCAGAGAAGTTTTACTTAAAAATATAAATTTTAACTGCCAGTTTGCCCCTGAAAACATGCATTGACTCCAATAGACCATAGACAGGGCAGATGAACTACCTGGCATTACCCCTGTAACACAGCCTTACACAAAGCTAATGAAAATACTACATTTTAATAAAGAAAATACGATGTATTCCTGACATGTAGGTCTGAACTGACCTGGGTGTTATATCAATAAAAATTATCTAACTATTACTTATAAAGGTCAATTAATCAAGTCATCACACTATAGATTGTTCATAATATATCTAATGGCATCGAACCGAATGAAGACGCGAAGATGATCTTCTTTAATGTAGGCAAGACTTTTGACCCTGTATGGCTTGACGTTCTAATCTTTAAACTCAAACAATTCAATATTGGTGGTTCCTGTTTGAGTATAATTAGCAGTAACTTATCAAGTCGCTTTCAATTCTAATTATAGGTGGACAGTCTTTTTTGTCATATCAAAAGTGGGTCCCTCGAGGCTCTATCTTTGGCTTCCTGCAGTTTTTGGTCTATATTAATTACATCAGTGACAACATTGTCTGTGACATATGTTTCCTTGAAATATTGAATGATCTGTCATCCCGTGAAGCGCTACCAAAACACATTTAGGCTTAATTCTTCCTCAAAATATGAAATGGGATGCACATATCCTAAGAATTATCGAGAAAGATAGAAAACGCTTGTTATTCTCTAATTCTACCTGCATGTCACCCAGCGGTCAATGGAGTATGTCACTGAACTCTCTATTGGCTGCTGGTCATGTTAAAAATAGGACCGAGAAATCCCTTTATGCTTTTGTGCCGTTTGTCCAATCACATTACATAATGCCAGTGCGATCATGCTTTGTACACCCATTTTGCAATGCGGAACAAACCGGTATAGTGGTCACCTTGCGGCAGGAACACAACTAACACGCTAGTTGTGCCTGATATGCTCCATAGATTCAAGCCTAAAAATGTGTTATGGCCTATCATCATGGGTGACGAGTCGAGTCTAATCATACAATCATTATAAAACAATTATATTCTATGACTTTGGTCTCATTCAAAGACCATAATTGTATACTGATGTACACCGCACAGGAAATGTAAAAAGATCGTAGCCGTCTTGGTCAAATTAAAGTTAAAAACCACAGATCTGGCAAGTCTTATGATCCGTCTTCAAGAAAACTTTAGAATGATTTACCATTAGATGTCAGACAGTCAATATGAGAAAAATAATTTACGCTTGGACTCAAAAACACACTTTAATGTATAGGGAGCCTTGATATTAGTATCTTATGTACTACCAAGTTGTCCTGATTAAGAGCCATGTTTAAATTAAGAAAGAGATGGAAAGGGGTCAAATTTTTCCGTTAAGTAGTTTGAGACAAGACTGGTTGGGGCACAAATTATGGCAAATTTAGACATGTTGGGTATATTGACCACACACCTCGCTGTTTGACAACAGGCTGTTTACAGACAAACGTGTCTGCGAAATCATAATCTTACATTTATTACCTTTACTAAAAAGTAATCCAGTTTATATTTTAAAGACATGTCTATTCTAGGATAACACACATCTAAATTACATTTTTCGTATCACAAATATTATCAAAGTTCACTGGTATAAAACTTGACGTTCAAACATAACAGACCATGTGATGTGTGTTCCACTTTAAACAACCACTCACCTGATCCGGGGAAACCACACAATTTTCAAGCTTTTTGCTGCTGTCAGTCTTCTTGAAATTGGTGATTCCTAACTCGATTACCAATTTATATAGCCATCCGACGACATGCTGAAATATATCCAAAAATAATAACATGTGTCATTCAAGCTTACTTGAAAAGAAAGATCAATTGTAACACTTAAGTTTCAGGTTTCTGTTTTGGATTGTGCTTGTTTGTTGTGTTGCGTTTTTTGTTTATTATTTCATTAGATTGTTACTTTAAAGAATACACAGATTAAATGTTTGGGCAAAATTCTCAACATCACAGAACTCATAATGCCAAAATCATCACTTTGGATACTTCAACTGAACGCATCTTAAATGTTACACTCCCACAGCATTATGGATCTGTCGTCATAGTATTCCTGATTACCTTCAAAGAACAATGTAAAATTTATCCACAATGAAAGTTATGGACACTGATGTTTGATGCACAAGAATACGTGCAAGACACATGATAAAATAGGAATTTCATACACATTGTACCACTTACATTTTTGGAAACAGATAATCTTCCCTACTACAAGTGCAAAGGGGGTGGCAACAACGTCAGGATAAAAGTCTATTCCTCTGAATTATCGTGATTCCACATTCAAGGCCCTCATGCAAGGGCTTCTCATTTACGACTGGAACACCTGGTCGAACTTTGGTAGTTCAATCGACATTGCAGAGAGTCCCGGCTCTCGTTTCTCAGCTGAACAAATGAAGGTGTAGAGTCTATATTTCTGCAATGAAACCTACTTCAGAGGAAGCACAAGCTGGGTTTTCTTATGCATAGGGTTTTCGTTGTGGGTGCGTGTGGTGGTTTGTGCCTCAGGCACTGATTTAGTTGTTTTGTGCATCCACTATACTAACAGGATTGCAAGCTTGAAAGAGCTGTGGATTTAAAAGTCAGGTTTGGAAAATACCCCAGCTCAAGCAGTATCATCTGTTGTGAGCCTGAGCATTATATAGAAGTGTTCTATTTGTTGTGGATGCTTTGACTGGCTGTGACATCACCTGCAGGTTCTATATTAAGGTACAAAACTGTCATTGCAGCATTGAGACAGGATCTCACTGTCTATCCTCCATCCTTGGATTTGATGAGGCTTTCATGCGACTAACAATTCCAGCAGAATCATTCGCTGCAACCCATTATTTTGGTGGCATGAATGAATCCTGCTGGTGCTCCACAATTCTCTATTTTGAATGATCTGAAAGTACATTTGTACAACAGTCGTGAGGTAAAGGATTTGGGTCTTCCAACACCTAAAACCAAGAGAGGCTGCTTTTGAACAGTATATGCTATGTGCTTTGTACCAACTGTACATATGGGAGTTCTCTTAAAGGATACAAAGATGATGTGTCCTCTCAAGTATTGATTGGAGCTGGAAAAGAACTATATGGTGTCAGATTAAGCGATTCAGACAAATTGGCTGCAGACTTGATAAGAATAAAAACATCGTGTTGTTGTCAGAAAGGAAGTTGCATGTTTGTGTGGTGGCAAGCCTGACAAATGAAAGTGACTTGCGGAAGTCCAGATTATCAATCACTACGACCCTGATTCAAGTTATAACCATCAGGTGCTGATGTATGTCTTGGTAGTAAATGGAATTCCTATATATATTCTGGGTCGGAGACAACTGAGAAAGTTAAACATGTTAGCCGAGCCCTAAAATTACTCAGGAAATAATCTTCGTTTTCGACCGTCTGGCACATTCTGCCTTATTAGATGGAGGCTAAAAATAGTGCATGCACAAAGTTGCATTTCAATATGTTGCAATTGATTTTAAGCTTTCGGGAGCCTATCCAGGAAAGAATTTTTTTATTTCCATTTGTTAGTTTCATTTGTGTGTCAGCATTACTTTTCATGGTCATATATTGTGAAGAATAGTATGTAGAGTCTATTTGTCTTTGTTGCCAGGTTTGGCAGTGAAATATCTACTAAACATTTTTAAATTTGCTTTGAGGAGAGTTGTGTGTGCCGTAGAGTACTTTGAAGTATTTTTTGGACCTATCCGTTTAGGTAAATGAAAATTTAGCTTCAATATGAAGTTTATATTTACGGACAATGGAACATTGTTTCGTATTTCCATTGTGTTCCTCTCTCCTTTAAGGTCATAACTGGTATTATGGCGTACAATTCTAAAAGTTCAACCTTTTGTTATTAGCTACCAAGACAGCATACTATTTTGGTGACCAGTATGAGCTTGGTTAAGAAAATTTAGAAAACGTGCACTACATCACCTCACCAGATGATCTAAAGATGCAAGTGCATTAAGTTATCATTGCAAGGACATTGTTTTTTTTTTATATTACACACCAACAGCATCTTTCTAATGTGCCATATCAACATGTTAGAAGCAATATATGGTTATTTGCTATCACTCTTCTTGTACTTTAGATGATCCCAGCTTTTTGTTGATATTTCCACTGGTCAACTTTGTTATTTTGTTAAAAACAAATTATTTTAGGAATTCCTGTATTATGGAAATGTAGTATAAGAAATACCGTACTAATTAGTTGTTTCGGACCATTGCGCGTCAATTTCATAGTCTAAATTGAGTCCAAGTCGATACCCATCCAAATTTATAGAAGCCAATCAACATGAACAGCACCAAATGTAATAACAAGTCTTGACAAATCACCAAGCAACGCATTATTCATTGAGTATTCAAAGAAAACATGATGTCATATTGGCAAGATAAAAACAACAGCTGCCATAAAGAAAAAGAAGAAGCAGACAAAAGTTTTCAACAATGCTAGAGAAACTGCACCCAAAATTCGAGCAAATATGAGTGACAGCATTACGTGTCAATCTCTTAGTTGAAATCAGTCCTAGTTAAAAGCCGTCCAAATCTTGACAAGTCTATCAACATGAACATGACAAGGCATAAGAGCAAGACTTGCCATCAAGCAATACACTATTCATTGGACATCCGAAGACGATAAGATGACAAAGTAGAAATAATGACTGTCATGAAAAATAAAAGTGGACAACAGTTTATAACAATGTTACACTGAAAATCCGAGTAAAGAACTATCCATGATCAAAAACTTCGGTCATAAAAGAAGCCAAGCCAAAAACCAAACGTCCAAGGTAGATATACCAGCAACTTTATCATACTTTTATATTTCAGTCGACGAATATGATCTGCAGTATGAAGGAAATCATCTCTCTCCTAACTGGAAATAGGTACCAACAAAAGTTAGTAGCGGTTTTAATAGATTTCACGCTATCAACTCTCAACTTTAAGAACTATGTTTTGCCTCGTACAGGCATCGTATTGAGCATTAGTTTTAATTATAAGGTTTACAAATTTACTTTATCATTTATATAACATTTAAAATCCACTGGATAGCTGTGAAATAAATTTTCAATTTAACCCAGAAACCACAGAAGTGATCGTTTTAATTTCGTTTTTGAATACCCCTGTTTCACAAGTTTGCAAGCAGTGTAAGTTGTCAAACTTAGTGCATACTCTTGCAAAGACAATTAACTTTGACACATAGACACCATAAGCGCGCACGAGGGGCACCTTACTATCCATGTGAGAGTAGTTTGCTATGTTGAATTCAAAATCATCACGTTTGTCATTTAATTTAAACTTGAATTCATTTCTATCATTATGTTTAGAAATGAACAGTCCATGTCGCTCTTTTGTAGTTTCTATTAGTTCAAAATTATCAGGGTGTATTTGTGAAATATATTCTCGAAAGTGTTTATTATTGATGCTTAATAGGCCATCAGTGTATCTAAATATTTGTCAAGGTTAGGATGAAAGCTGTGAAACTAGTGTGCAGTCAGACTGGCAAATTTGGATCGACATTACCCATTTATTTTTTTTCATAAGTACATGAACCCTATAAATTTTCTGATTACTAAATACCCCTAGATTTGTATCCAAAGTTTGTTTTTTTCTCCTTTTTTTGCAGGATTGATTTTTTTTAGATTTCATAGCATTCTTTCTGACTTGGTACAATTTTTACATTTTTCATGCAGAAGTCGCACATTTTTTTCCAAGTTGAAATCAAAAGAAATTTAATATATGTATATCCATGTCCAGAATAAAATTCACTAATTAGTCCCGAAATAGCATAAATGAAAATTTATAAAATTATTATTTTAGTTCTCACAGGTTGTTTATCTTCTTTCTATAAATTGTTCCAAAAGTCACGGAAGGGGTTTTCTTAAAAAAAAAAAAAAATAAAAATAAAAACAAAAAAAACCCCAACCCTGGAAACCGTTCCTGGATATGATATTTTTGTTTTGATGTCCATTCATTTTAATGTTATAGGGCAATTCGTGCGTTTGTGATGTGAGATACAAATTGCAGAGGTTGAGCAAAAAACAGTCCTGAGAAAATTGCATTGAAAGAAATAGTTGACAATTCTTACGCATTTATGTCTGTAATATGACGCATACTCATTTTAACTTCCTGTGTTTTAATTATTGTGTGAAATAAACTAGCTTTGCCTCTGTTTTGTTGTCAGTAAAAAAGAAGTATATTTTGTGACTTAAATCTCTACTTTTTTTTAACTTGGGAACACCACACGTGGCTTGTTTGGGTATGGGTTTACATGCGGCTTTCCATATTTGGGCACCATTAAGTGGATTGTGCTAATTTTTTTTTTACATCCATAGAGAATTTTAGAGTAATCAGAACAATGGTAGTGGTTTGTCTGAACCATGGAGCTAGGAAGCTCCATGTCTAAACTGGCCCATTCTTCTCTCCACAGCTAATGGTTTCCTGTGAGTGACCCTTGTCAATAGCCACAATTGGTTTCCAAGGGTCATGGGCCAATGACTGTGCAAACAATGACATGGTTCATTATCATGTCCCTGCAAACAAACCCATGTGCCAAGCTCTGCTTTAGCTTTTCAGAGTAAACAAAAGTTTTGAGATCAATTTCCTCATATGAATTTTTATGTTCACACATCCGAGTTTTGGGGAGTGTGCAGTTTAAGTATCAGATTATCCAAAAATATGAAAAAGTGATTAGAGGTTATTCAAAGGTTCTGGCCTTAGATCTCCAACCTTAAAAAAATTGAAATTTCTTTAGTTTTGACAGCTTTCCAGGGAACTTATACTTATAGTAATGTTTAATATAAATTTGCCAAAAAAGGCCGGAATTGGTTACCATCGGAATACCAATTGTGTGTATAAAGATGGAATTTCCAAAATTGACATATATATTATCAGTCAAAAAGTTCAACAAAGTGATCATGTTCAAAAGCAGATTGGCTATCCTTCATATCATTACCAAAATACGCACATTAATAAAATATGATCATTCTTTAAAAGGTATTTTCTTTACCTGTTTTATATACGAGAAAATCGATGCTTTCTTTTAAATCTGAATGTGGAATACTTATATCTAAAGTGGAAAAGTCCCCAAGAATAAATATGTTTGACCGGTAAATGATTATAAGTACCATTTCACTGCCTTAGCAAGATCTTCAATTGACATAATGTTCCAAGATAAAAGAAAAAATTCTGTTGTAGACAGAGTTGAGTTCTATAGAGTGTGTTTTCAATACTGTTTCTGTTTGGGATAGTAAACCTGATCATGATGTCAGTTTTGTGGTATACAAATAGTTGTCCTTGAGTTTGGACCAAAATCGTTGTCTCTTGAACTTGGAGTAGACTGTAACCAGGGAGATTAAGTGTAGAAGTTTCGTCATCCTAGCTGATCTAATTCTTGGCTAGTTTTGCAATTTAAAAGCAGTTAAGTTTATCATGACCTTTAGGTACAACATATATTACCCGCTCATTTTATGACAATTTGGACAAAATGAGACCACTTTATAATTATAAAACATAAGACCTTTGCAAAAGATTTAAAAAAAAATAAAAATGGCATTCCACTCTTTCCCTGTATTAACCTTTGACACCAGACTTTGAGGTCGAGTAGTTCATTGTTTATATTTCTGCCGTCATTTCCTGGTGCCTTTGAATATTATCTGTAAAAATTTTAAATTTTATTTGGGGACTGCCAAGATTAGTTGCAAAAGAAACCAAAAGTTACTATTTTAGTAACGTTTTGCATGTTTCTGCATTGATGGCCAATTAAAATGACCTTGAATTGTACAGGATGAAATGATGCTAATGTATTTTTGACATTATTTACTTTTTACATACATGTAGAATTTCAGGAATCTCTTCTCTAAAATATATTACTTGGGACAATACCGAAAAATGTGCTTCACGTGCCTTATTTTTACATCTTAAGAGTTGACGTGCAATGTCCTAATTACGAGAATTCATTTTGTTTAATTTGGCTATCATCATCTTGAAGCTGACGTGACGTATCAAAGAATAATATTTGTTTTCTTTCTGACTGTGTAAGATACATTTCAACAGAAATTGAAAATAAGAAGTGTTGCCCATTTTCAACTTTCTTTTTTTTACTTTTAAAGTTAGAAAATGACCTTGACCTGCAGTTTCTGATGGGCCAAAATGGTCTACTGCTCTTTTCTAGTTTTAAACGTGGTTCGAAATGTGGAAGTTTTTCCCCACATAATTACGTAACCCCCTTCATCAATACTGTGGGCTAAAAGTAAATGGTCTTGCCCTCACCTGTCCTGGGCGTGCGTTGCCCCAGAGTGCTCTGAGGATAGCTGTTGACTCAGCCCATAAGTTACCACTTTTTGACATTAATACATGCCTCATATGAACAGAAAATAATCTCCCGTTGTTATTTCTAAAAATCATAATAGGGATATAGAGAGGTTGCTTAACAAAAAATAAAAGTGTTTTATTCAATGGAGCAATTAACTGGATCTAAGTGAGCCGTCCGTGTTTACACAGTGATTGTTATGCAGAAGAACGATGGGAATGTTCATGAACTATGACAGACTTGTTACTAAAAAGTCGGAAAAGTGGAGGTTTATTTGGATATATATGTAACTGTCTTCTTGTCAAATCACGTTGACAGCTGAGTACAGAAGTACATTTAGTTATTTTACAATACAAGGCAGTGCAGAGTAAGGCCTGAGGGGAACATGCCAGCTGATGAAACAAGACCAACCTTTCTGTCTGCATGAGTGACTTTCACCAGCTTGGATCTTAGCTTGGAAGCTGTTCCCAAGTTGATCTGGTTGGCGGCGAATATGGCTGCCTTTCGTACCTGTTCAGTGTCTACATCTAAAACATTCCAATCCTGAAGAAACCGAGCGTAGACACAGGCGACGAGGAGGGAGAACACCACAACAAGCTTTGCAGCCATTTTCTGGTCATATGAGCTCTAGCCTCCACCTTGTATCCATGTAATTGACATCGGGACCCTATGGTTTATTTAAGCCATATGGTGCGGTTATCAGTATACACAGTCGATCCTCTTTATTTAGAGATGACGGTAGGTATATCAGAGGTTATTGGAAAAGTAATGTTAAAGACAAAGATATGCTTGGGATGTGCAGTGTTTTGTTATTTAAAGTTAATCATTATAGCAAAAAGATCCCAACTTTTTACTTGGCATGAAAATTGTATGACAAAGAGGGATGCCTGATGGGAGGTGCAGGTATTTATTCCTTGCGGGTATGAAACACACTACCAGCGATTTGATATAGAGTCTGACACCTTATGACAATTTTGTACCTTTTGTGTCCACTAAATATCTACTGCCATTCCTTTAGCTATTATCATGTCCGCCTGATGTCACCATCAACCTGAGAACCAAAAGCGGGTTGTGTGCTCTCTCCAATTTTGTTTGCACTGTACATTAAGGAATTGTAGGATCAGTTAACAGAATGTGACAAGCGGATGACAAGAGAACAGCACAAAATTCCAGGTTTGTTTTTCGCAGATGATATGCTTGTGGCCGAGTCACAAAAAGAAATGCAAGATTTGCTGGACATAACAGGAGAATACGGCAACGAATTGAGATTGGAATTCAGTCAAAAGCAGCGTGAAGTCATTACGCTTGGAAAGAAACCTGACATAAAAAAGGTGAAAAGTAAGGACATTCCAAATTCCAGAAGGACAGGAACAGTTGCTCAAAATAGGGGAGGTCGATAAATATATGTGTATTTGGGGATTACAATAATAGTATCTGGTAAAAGCATGTTCAGATAGCACATGGAGAGGATTAAGCAAAAGGTGAATGGAACAAAGGCTATGATTAAAGCTACGTCACTGATCAGCCTGAATGGAGCATTTACAGTTTTATGGGATAGAGTTGCAATACCTCGAATGGTGTATGGTCTGGATATAATTTCAGTTAATGAGGGGCCATTCAAAGTATTGAATAAGCAGATAACGAAATCGGTAAGTGGATCCTGGGGTTGGGGGGCACCATACACAGCAAGTGAAATGGTCTTGGGGGAGTTGGGTTAGGGTACTGTTAGAGATAGTACGCCAAAGGCAAGTTAAATTACTAGGGATATTAACAAATAGTCAGTGAAGACAGATGATGCAGGAAAGTATACACAGAGACGGTAAAAGCACAAACAAAATGGGTCCAGAATATAGACAAATTGGCAGAAAAATATGATTTGAAAGGGTTTAACGAAGTTGAGGAATGGAAACCATACAGAAAAAAAACAGGTGAAGAGGGATGGAGAGTCGAATGGAAAGAGGGGGCGAATGATAAAAATACACTTAGCTTATAAAGTATTACATAAACCAAAAAAGAGCACATGTTGAGATGGAGGGAAGGGATCTAAACTTTTGTTCCAAAGTAGGGTGGGTGTTATCAACTTGGTAAAAAGACGTCAAAATGGACTCAGGGTAGTAATGGAAAATGTAGGGTTTGTTTGAAAGAAGCAGTAGATCACTGGCTACTGTGGTGTGATGCATGCAGGGAAATGAGGGAAAATGTATTCAAAAGTTGGCAGGGTAAGGACTATGAGTGTAGGGACTTAGAGGAAATAAGGGGACTAGAAGAGGAGGACCATGTTGCTTATTTTCTGGGTTTGAAATGAGATTTTCCAGGGTGTAAGGAGAGAATTAAAGTGTACAAGACTACCGAGCAGGATGCTGGGATAAAAGGAGGGAAATGTTAGAACTGGAAAAAATAGGCTTATCTGATGGGTGAAAAGTGGGTATGGATAAAAAGGGTGGTAGCCCTTTTCAGGGCTGCCATGACTGTAACTGCAGCTAGCTTCAGGTGAAGGCACTAAAATTACTTAGCCTTGGAAACGGGGGATAGGGACAAAGGGCAGCGCTTACAGTAATGGGGTGTTCCACCGTTCGGGAAATAAGTGGAAACAGGGGGCTCCCACCGCTGTGAGAGAGAATGTGGGGGTCCTTATGCCATGGCTCTGTTCCCGGGAATCATGGCAGGTTTTCTTTTGATTTATAAGACCACCTGTCACTAACAAGACCATGGCTCACAAGTAAAGGGCCACAGAGATACTATAAATACATACATTCATACATACATACATACATACATACATACATACATACATACATAGGTGTAAGGTGATACTTTTGTTTGTTCATTTAAGAAACAAAAACTCACATGCTTTCTCTTTTCACAAAAATATGAATGTGTGACTCCA
Organism: Hermodice carunculata; assembly: GCA_964020975.1. NCBI lineage: Eukaryota > Metazoa > Annelida > Polychaeta > Eunicida > Amphinomidae > Hermodice > Hermodice carunculata. The sequence goes on along the minus strand of OZ026615.1, from coordinate 44,147,314 downwards.
TTATTAAGTAGCACAATGGAATCACGTCAACTTAATTTTACTCAGTCTGTGCTTACTCTAATTTTCCCTGTGGTTATGCAGATGCAAAACTTACGGGATGCTCTTCAAAAGGTTATGGCATTTGTGCTACAAGTCATGAATCAGCATACAAGATTCAGTCTTTGTTGTGATTAATTGGATCTTGCCTGACTGCAAAGCAACCAAAAACTGACCCCTTGCTAGAAAGGAGACACATAGGTAAATAATTGATGTATTGATGGATGGATGGAAGGAAATTGGATGCACAGACAGAATGTTGCATAGATTGATAACAAATGGATTAATTTACAACTGCTGAAATTGTGCCATACTCTCTTTAATAAAACTTGGTTAACTTGATCCAGTCTACACTGTTTGCCCTGTGAAGTCCTTTTGATGAAATGTTGTTAGATATGAGGTCCTTTCACGCGTGGTCAACTGGGAACTGCACATTTGTGCACACTTACAACTTTGGGGCTGCCTACACAGTAATAAAGTAAATTTAAACAAGTACCGCTGAACAAATGTGTGCTTAGCAAATTCAAGCTTGTCCATAATTTTAGCTGCCAGCTGCCGATTCTAAAGGCAGCTGTTATTTTGTTTGAATTAGGAACACCTTACATTTCAACTTTATCAGCAACTACTGGAGATATTAACTTTGTGTGAACTGTTAATGTTCACCACATACAGCCCCAATAACTGCCTCAAATTGAAAGACGCTGCCACTTTACATTACTTGCTATTATTTTTTTTCCAAATGTCAATTATTAGCTTCCAGTTATTTCTCCAAACCCACCATTTTGCCTCAAGGTCCCATTTCCCTCCCAGCAGCTAGCTACCAGTTCTTCCACAGTTGCCAACATGACTCTGGGCGTCCTTAGCTGCCAGTTCTTCCAGAGACGGCAGTCCTTCGGCTGCCAGTTATCCAGATTCCCATAATTTGCCAGTTTTCCTTTCTGTCCCATTTTCTGGTTCTCTCCCAGTTGCCGGTTCTTTCTTTTAGCAACCAGTTGTTCCACAACTCTGGTATACTTCCGTGGTTGCCACTGATCTTCCAGTTGGAAGTCCTCTATAGCAGTTGCCAGGATTTACTGGGTTGTCAGTTCTTTCTATTAGCTTTCAGTTCTTTGGCTGCAAGCTTTTTTCAGTCGTCAATTCTCCCTGTCAACATACCAGTTTTTTCACACTTGCTGATTCCTCTCAAGTTGCCAGTTCTTTCTTTCAGCTTACTGTTCTCTCTTTGATTGATTTTTTCAACTTCCAATTCTCTCTGTCAGCTACAAGTTATTCTTCAGCTTCCGATTTGCTTTTAGCTACCAGTTCTGCCTAATTTCTGCATCAGCTGCCAGTTCTACCCTGTCAGTTCTCCCTCAGCTGTGAGTGCTCTCCCAGCTGCCTGTTCTCTCTCAGCTTCCAATTCTCCTGCAGATATCAGTTTTCTTAGCAAGCAAACCACTCTTCTCTATGTGCCAGTACTTTTGTGAGCTCCTAGGTATCTGACTACTATTTTTCTGCCGGCTTTTAGTTCTACAGCTCTCAATGTTTCCTCCACCTGTCAGGTCCTTCAAGCTACCAGTTATCTCTCTCAGCTGCCAGTCCTACACTAGCTGCAAAGTCTTCCACAGTAGTCAATTATCCAACTGCCAGTTCTTTTGCAGCTTGCAATGTCTACATCAGTTACCAGTTCCTTCTTAGGTGCCAGCTCTCTACATGCCAACCTCTATACCTGCTATCAGTTCTTCTTAGCTGCCTGTTCTCCACCAGCCATCAACTTTCTCTATTAGATACCAGTTGTTCTTGAGCTGCCAGTTCGTCTACAATTTTTCACTTTTGCTCAAGCTGCCCATACAGTTGCCAGTATTTCTGCCGCTGTAATTCTTGCTTTGTCTGGGTTTCCAGCTATCTAGCTGCAAGTTTTTCTTCAGCTGCATGTTCTCTCCATCCAGTGCTTCTCTAGCTCCTAGTTTTTTGCAGGTTGTCAGTTCTTCAGTTGCCACTTTTAGCTGGCTACTAGTTATTCTCCAGCTGCCAGATCGCATGTCAGCTTTCTTCCTGCTGTTACTTATCTGGTTTCTATTCTCCCAGGTGTCACTTCTTCCATAGCTGCTGTTTCTCTTCGAGCTGTACAGTACTGTGCCAGTGCTATCAGATGCCAATTCTTCTTTAATTGCCATTTTTTGCTGTTCGCTCTTCTTTGTCAGTTCTCCCCAGTAAGTAGGTTCGTCCCAGTTGCCAATTTCTGTCACATGCTTCATGTAGTTCTCTATTGTCACTTCCCTGTTTCCCTTCTACTTACCAGTTCCCCTTGTAGTTACCACATCCCTCCAAGTTACCAGTTCTCTGTGTCCAGTCAATTATTTGTCAATTTGCAATACTACATTGAAAGTCGCAAAAATGTAATCCAGAAAGTGTATGGTACGATCCTACAGAATGTTTTTTCATTTTGCCCAAGGCGGTTACAAAAAACGTTTATGGCAAGCCAACAGGGCCATAACGCATTGGTCTTATGCATTGCCGAGCCTCCGCTACGTGTAGTCGAGCCAACCAATCAGATTTCAGTCTCCACTACGTGTTGCCGATAAAATCTTTTCCACTGTGCGTAGTTGAGCTTCGGCTACGCATAGTGGAGCAACTTATTGCACATTTTCGCTAAAGAAAAGCAAACCAATGATTTATGCCCTTACAATCACTACTGATATTAAAATAGCCAATCAAATTAGAGTCTCTACAACGCGTAGCAGAAACATGAAATTCTCTACAATGTGTAATCGAGACTTGAAATTCTACACAACGCGTGGTCGAGGCAGCCAATCAAATTACAATCTCTACGACGCATAGCCGAATGCTTGTAACCCATATTTCAAAACGGAGGTTGAATGGGTATCAAATTTTACTTTTCAAGACAGCACAGCAGCGCGTTGTTCAGTTCATGGAAAAGCATTTCTCAAATTTAATTGGTTCCCTGGGCTATGCGTCTTCGAGATCAGTAATTTCTCAACGTGTAGTCGAACAGGTCTAACACAGTTTACAAGAGCATCATTGATTGGATAGTTTGGCTACACGCTATGAGGCATAGTTTCTCCACTACGCATCGCCGAGGCTCGGCGACGCGTTCTAGAAGAACATTATCTCGGCAACGCGTAGTGGAGACTGTTATCTTATTGGTTAGCTCGAGTACGCGCTGCAGGGCCTCGGCTAGGCATAGTGGAGACTGTGATCTTATTGGTTGGCTCGGCTACGCGTTGCCGAGACTCTACTACACGTAGTTAAAACTGTGATCTTCTTTATTGGCTCGACTACACGTTGCCGAGCCTCGACTACGCGTAGTAGAGACTGCAATCTGATTGGTTTACTCCATTACGCGTTGCCGAGCCTCGACTACGTGTAGTGGAGGCTCGGCTACGTGTAAGACCTATGCGTTATGGCCCTGTTGGCTTGCCATAGACGTTGCAACTTAATGTTGTAGACCCACATATCTTGTTGCCTTCCAGTTTCCAGGTTGATACCCGTGCGTCTAAATCTATAGAAAAAAAAGACAAGGTACTTGTGCAGGTAACACAATTCAGCTTCGGGTTTTGTTTTGTGTGTTTTTTGTTTCCTTGTCTATTCTTTGCCTTGCTGGCGGCACTTTACTCTAGAATCAAATTAATAAAGTGCAAAAAAGTGCAATAATAACATTTACTGAAATTAAATGTGTTGTAAATTTTCTTAGTAGTCTATACCTTTGTGCCTGTAGCAAAAATCATACAAGGCTACCAGTGTGAAAAAAGTAAAACCCACATGAACATGACTTCATTGTCGCCGCTCCCTTCGACCTAACCGTTCTTTTGATGTGGTGAACTTCTGATATTAAATTGAAATAAAAGTCTGATTCCAATTTCCCGATCAACCTTTTTCCCAGCCTGATTGCTGACCTTAGGTTTCTTTGCACAAGTTGGTTGGCTGTGGATTTCAAATGTGTTTTATTTTGGCTAATATTGTACTGGACTGAGCCATGAACTTGAGTGGTAAGCCCATCTCATGTTTTGCATATTCAGACTCGTGGGTAACTTATAAACATACACATTGTACACTGTGAAATATCATTTTAGCCCCCCGAAATTAATATTGTAGTCTCTACCTGTTAATATTGGTATTAGTAGATCCATCATGACATGCACTTCCATATATATGTGAATGTGTGTGTAAAGTAAGATGACCTTGTAAGGAAAATATTTGGATTACTTCATACTATCACTATTTTGAGGAAGGACATGATAACTTGTAGTGTGTTCTTTCGGAATTGGATATGAGAAAGTCTCATGCCCAGGTTAATCGTTTCCCCATAAAGCGGCAAAATTAACTGGTTGTGAAATGTCGTCTCCTGTAATGTTTTTTGGGTATTTTCAACAGTAATATAAGAAACTCTATTTGAGAATTGTATATGTCCTAATATTTTGTATTAATTTTTTAACTAGGAGAGACCACTTGTTACCCATACATTTAAAGGTAACCGTTTTAATAAGAGAGCAATTGCAAGGAACATCTGGATCAAAATTAGTACATGGTCTGTCAACAGAGGTAAAACCAGTAAAGGTGATATAATACGGTACCTCTTTTTATATTATTCATGTTAATGCACCTGTAGTATGAGACTTGAATTCAGACATATATTTTGAATCTCATAAAACCGATTTGGCATTATTAATAGTCAAAATTTGGAATTTTATTACATGTGTTTATATGTGAACTTCAAATAATTGAAGGGGTGCCAAAAGGGATTGTTCTGTCATAAAAGTTGGTTGTCTTGTGTAAATTATGTGACATTCAAAGATATGCTTATGTGTGTATGTTTAATTCCCATTGTTATACTGGTAAAGTTTCTCGAGTTCCCAAGGCTCCAAAGTCTCTGTCCGAACCATTTCCTCATCAAACCAGTCAAATTCGACTTGTGTTCAGATGTTTCCTACATCAATATTTTTCAAAAATTTCAAAACTTATGTATTTCCTTACATACCTGTCACTAAACACATAGGACACTTGCAAGTTATTTCTTTTATTGATAATCCGATATAATGTAAGTGAGAAGTTTTATTTATTTGTTTCAAAATAAAATTAACAGTTGCCGTATAAGACATTCACGTTATTGCCACTCACACATACTTTGACTGCATTTGTTATCGACATGTATCTTTTTTTCGGCAAAATTGAAATAAATTTCGAGAATAGTATATAGATAAAACACACACACACAATTACTTTTTTAATCAGATTTGACCAATACGTTTTTAGACATAAATCCACGTTTTATAAGTAACCAAACTATGATTTGTGTTTCTTTTATAATTATGACACAAATGTCTTTAGTAGAACAACAATTCAAGTGTTTGTGAGAGAAGACACAAATTCCAGACTGCTTTCATGTTTTGCTGGATTGGTCAGAAGCCAGTGAGTTCTGTTCAACGTCAGAGTAAATATAATGTACATGGTTACTATTAATAGACAATTCGTCGTTGTTTCAACTCACTGCTCAGTGGTTCAAATAAAATTAAATGTTGTATAAAATATTTCGGCCTTTTAAAGACCCGGAGAGCGTTACTGGGGGTATTTGAACATAATTGTACTATACTACTGCTGTTTTGATGTCAAGCATATATGGCTCCAAGTCTAATAGACAGTGGGACTAAATAAAGACATACTGCTAGGAAAAAAGACGCCACCTCATTGGTTTAACATGGACCGCTCTAAAGATGCCTTTTTGTGGAAAATATGGGTGTTACATGGAATATTGAATAACATCAACAGGATAGCTTAGGGTTTACCTGGGCAGCCACACATACCAATTATGTCCTGAAAAAAGACAACAGCCAGAGAGGTACGAAACATATGTCTGGTATTGCAGTGCCTATAGCTTTATAAGGAGGCCATACCACTAGTGGGAACAATGTGAATCCTCAATGCCATGGTGTACAGGTCCCTCGAAACTGCCTGAATTTGACAGGGGCAGAATTATTGGGATGTTTGAGGCTGGTCTTTTCCAGCGGAAGGTTGCCAGCATATTGAGGTGCTTCAGGCCATCAGTAAAACATGTAGTGGGACTTAGTCCAGGAAACTGGAGGATGTAAGAGGACGGCTGGATCCGGGTGACCAAGACTGTCAGATGGGATGGATGACTGTTGCTTGATCCAGTATGTGAAGAGGAACGGCTTCTTTCCACCAAAAGATTTTACTGGCAGTGGCACTAGGCCTGCAACATCAGGGCATCACAGTCTGCCATTAACAAGAGACTAGTGTCGGCCAATCTGAAGGAAAAGACCTTGCCATTCGCATCTCTTTGACCTGCATACAAGACATGAGGGGCACAGTGGTTTGAGGAACATGCAACCTGGACCAGAAATCAATGAAACAGCATGATGTGATCAGATTAGTCCCGATTTTGCTTGAATTTTCACGATGAAAGAATTATTTTTCAAGGAATGCATTGGTTCTTTGAAAGATGACTGCTATGGAGGAGGCTGTGTCATGATGCAACTACAGCAACAGGGAGACAAGCTCTCATCAAGGTGAACTGGAAAATGACTGGTAAACCTTTTCTGGATGAGATACTGCACAAAGTTGACGAATGGATCCAACATTATCCATGGGGTGCAAAGAGAAACATCATTGATTTTGTGCATAAAATAGTAACACTTATCGTTTTCGTGGAAAGAAATGCAATAGAATTCGCAAAATTATAAGAGCAAATTACAAATCAAAGTCCCGCCACCAAATTAAACTTCTATTACGATTTTGTTGACGAAACTGGAAGAAAAGATCACAAAACTGAAAGTATTTTACAAAATGCAACAATAGTGTTGAATATTGTGCACGGAATTGTAATACCGTATCAATGTTATGCACAAAATTGCATAATATGAATTTCGTGCACAAAAGTGTATGCTACTATCAATTTCGTCCACGGAATTGAAATTTGGGATCTACAGAATTGTAACATATGTCGATTTCGTCCACAGAATGGTTAAGTGTATTTATTTCGTCCACAGGATTGGGTATGGTTTTGAATTTCGTTCACAAAATCTGAAAAGCTTTCCAATTTTGGCCACATAATCCATTTTTTGATCATTTTTTTGCATGAAAGGGAAAAACATGTCACGTAGTCCATACATTATCCAATTTTTTGCTCGAAATTGGAAGAACATTTCACAAAACCCCTATCTTACTCGATTTTGTGCCCACAATTGTTAGAGTATAAAGGTATTGTTCATGGAAGTGTAATGATACTACAATTCTGTCAACAGAATCGTTAAGGTTTTGAATTACTTACACGAAATCACAAACAACATCCTCAGTTTTGCCAACAAAATTCTAAAACACAGAGTGAAAAACTTGATTGATTTTGTCCACGAAATTGGTAAAATGTGACGTTTGAAACCCTAGTGGCGTAAGTGTAGCAGCTTAGAAGTTGGTACCATCAGTCCCCTTTGATGAGGGTATCAGAAACAAACAAATCTTGCCCATGCATCTTTATTTTAATTTTGACCCTTTGGCGCGTAAAAAAAAATAATAAGGGATAATAGGCCTTATAGAAAAAAAGACTAAAAGTAAAAAATGGACGAGAGGGACAACCAGTACTGATATTTCCGTCCAATATTGGCCTGTCTGAAATCTAACGCTGAGTCTCTTGTTGCATGGTCAATCCACAGTTTGCTGAATTGTGAAGATGGTACATACTAAAATGCAGATGGGGATGTGAACTGCTGAAAGGCAGACCACAACTGCAGACCCTCAATGTTTTCCATACCATTCAGAACTGTATAGTGTACACGACACTATATTCTTTCAAGTATAATTTATAAACCAACAAAAATTTCATGTCTTAAATTTGCTTATTTATTGAGATATTAGAAGTTACGCAAATTCTAGCTTGTGTCTGTGGGCTATGTTGAGTGCTGTAATGCGTACACATGTAGGCCTACACCTGCGCTCACCATTGCATTCACATTCAGTGATCGCTGCAGTACTCAGGCATGGGCTTAGTTGTCATCAGAGAAAAACGTCAGGCAATCAACATGGTTTATGAGTTTTCTTTGACTATCAAACCAATTTCTATTCTATATATAGGCAATACTCTGGCTATTTCTAGATCTGCTGACAAGTCCATTTGTGTGTTTCTCCAAGAGCTAACTTCACAAATGTTTTGTCAATCTTTCACCTGGCTTTTAAAAGTCCTCCTTGTGTGTGCATGTGTGTGTGTGTGTGTGTGTGTGTGTTTCTCACAAAAACGCTGCGTATTTTTATTTTTCACTTCAGCGTTGTACCATTGGAAGTCTCTGGTAAGTAGCCTATACACCAACTTTTATATATCAATCTTAGCCTGAATATACATGTCTGTATTTTTCTGTCTTATTTTCTTTCCTTTTTATTTTTCTGTACCTTCTCACCCATTTTTCTTTAATTGCTCTTGACCGGAGGAGTACGGGTTTAATTTCTGTGCTGGTGTATTGGGGCATTTTATTTTCCGTACCAACTAACTGGGACCTCCCAATATTGTAATCAACAAAAACCTGTAAAGGATATTAGTTTACGGTTAAAATAACATTGGCCTATAGAAATTACAACTGCTACAATTTTGTTTTTAGTCATTGCCTCTTCCATGATGGTTGGTGTCCAGGGATGGGCTGTGCAGCCACTGATCCCAGGTCTCGGGTCACTGAGGTCAATGGTAAGTGTAATACTGCACTTCAGGCACAAGCTAAAATTTGACGAAGTTGAAATTTCTTGATAAATAAGCATATTTAAGACCTGGTTTATCAACTATATTTCAAGGAATATAGTGTCATGTATAAACCATACAGTTTGGGATCAACGTTAAAGCATGGGCTCCACTGTGCGCATCTGCATCCGCATTTAGTATGTCAGCCTACCGTCAAGATGGCACCTGACTTCTTGCTAGATGTGGAGACCAGTGCCCTTTACAAGTCATTATACAAACTCACAGAAATGGCCATGATAACGATTCTGTGACTTTACATATCTTCATAATTTTAATGTGTGATTCTCTGCATGCAGTGTTATTCCTTGCAATTTTGTGCACGAAACCAGATAAATGTAATAGGATTTTGTGAACCTAATACCGTTTCCGTTGACAAAATTGATAAGATGATTTCAATTTCTTGATAATCATTTCAACAAAATTGAAAGACTACTAGTTTAGTGGATAAAATATCAAACTTACACACAAGTAAAAACCTATATTCCATTTTGCGGACGAAACGAAAATACAATGCGCAGAGAAATGAAACAACAGGCTTTAATGAATTGTGTAAAACTGAATGGATCTCGTGATTTTCTTTCGCAATTTTGTCCACAGAATCATATGAGGGTTACAACTTCGTGAAAATTTGTTTTATTCTGTAAATTATATGTTAGAATTTCGTACAAAAAACTGATAAATTGATTGAAAATTTTGCTGACAGAATCGATATTGATATTCTACAGAATACTAAATTTATTCAATTTCTTGGACAAAATTCGCGCCGACTAATATGATTTTGTGAGCAGAATTGGTAGCATTTAACAATTTTGTAGACAAAATTGGTAGCTTTGCTGGATTTTGTGGACGTAATTGATAAACTTATTCGATTTTGGTGGATTTACGGATTTCGTCCACGAAATGAATTAAAATAACCACAAAATTGATGTAACGCTTGGCACCCCATACAGGGCCACTCTTTCAATAGGTGAACGCACGACCACACATCGTCCAAGTCAGCATGTATCTGCAGCAACACAATATTCTATTGTTGTCATGGCCAGCCTGTTTTCCCGACCTGTCCTCCATCAAGCATATGATGGATATGCTTGGCCATCGATTCAGGGAAGGGTATAAAGGGGTCTGCCTAATCACCAAAAGCAACAGAAAGTGCCTAAAAACAAGCTTTTTTCAAATACACACACTTAAAGTAAACATGATTTCAATTGCCGATTATTTTCATATGAACCCACAATTTCCTCTGTTGGTAATTGCAACCTTACAAATACACACGGACCCACATTTTTCTATCTTTAAAGGCAAGTGAACATAAATACATATTAAAGTGATAAACTCGCTCATAACGCTGAACTAGAGGTCTGCAGCCACTGTGGCTGCTGTGATCCAGTTTGTGTACATGTATTTTGCACAATTAGCTTCAACAATAAGTAGGCTTAGTGGTAAATCGCTAGTGTTGTATATTATGATCCAATTTTCAAAACAATTCAAAGTCAAAGAACTTTGGGTTAATACACGTAAATGTTCATGAACATTATCGCCATTTTCTTCACTCGGCGCATAGCAGATATACTTATGCCTTTCGCGGAAAATGGGCCCAAAATAATACTTTATAGCCTGGGTGTAGACGTAGTAACATGGAGTTACAATAAATCTATGGATATAAGATTGCTCTATATTTCTGAGTATCGCAAAAGGGTCAGATAAATTTAATTTGATGCAGTGACAAAAATTGCCATGCTGAAAGCAAAGTTCCCAAAATGGATTGAAGCCGATCCCACATGTATATGTACCCAAGAGATGATTTGAGTAGCTGAAGTACTCGCCCCCTCCCTCCACCCCATGGGTCACTAATTGATTCCCAAACAAGATAGCAGCTTCACCCATTGATGTCTTACACGTTCTGTGACATGAGTATACAGTCTCTGTAAGCTTACTGAGTTAGAATATCCGAATTGCTAGCTTGATGTTAGGATTTTTTACAGATGAGTATGTACAAACACTTTTCACAAAACGGCCAGGAAAAGCTAAATTGACATGATTTTTGCCACAAGGATTGGTGATGTTTTTGCATATTACCCAAATGAAGCGTTTGCATGTTACATGCAATGGTCACGATGTAGAAAAGCTCCGCATACACCAATATGAGCATGGGCTCTTCTCACAGCCCTTGGGCTGAAGGAGTTTAGCAAGGATATTAAAAAAAAAAAAAAAAAAAAAAAAAAAAAAAAAGGAAGATATTCGTTGCTACAATGAAACATCCCACATGATTTATATTGAAACAGGATGCTATACAATAAGTATCACAATGGCATAGCTCACAGATGACACTTTTCCATAGCTCTCTACTTGCGTGCAACACACATACGTAAGGTATGACCAAGGACTACAGAATGTCCTGGCTGACCAACTCTCAAGAACAGATCAGGTGGTATGGATGGAGTGGTTGCCCCACCCACTGGTCGTTCTGGCCTTGTTCGCCAGGTGGGGTACCCCACACATGGATCTGTTCATAACAAGTGCAAACACAAAACTTCCGGGTTATGTTTCACCTGCCCGAGCATATCTGTTGCAGAGGCTCCTCAGAATGGTTTGCAGATAGAATTATCGGGGGGGGGGAGGGCTTTGATTGTCATCTCTTACAGTTTACTCGGCTCATTGGAAAGTGTTTTTGTGGCTTTGTTGAATGCACAGGTTAGTCAGAACTGTTACATACTTGGGTCAGTTGCTGCACACTTTTGCACTTTAATGTTTTAAAGTGTGTAGTCCCATGAGGTTGTTCTAAAATGTTGTTCAGTGAAAAGTCTACTATTTCTCCAGTTGTATGTGTTTCTTGAAATTTTGCATAAATCTGCAACATATGGAGGCTCATGTTAATCGTTTAGTATTTTGAATTTTTCGATTGCAGTTGCTTGTAGGTGTCTGAGTTCCAGGGAAGGTAATTTTGCCTTTCCTAAAAGTGTCTTATATGAGGAGGTAAAATCATTTAAAACAAACAACAAAGCTCACTTTTGAAGACTTTTCCTGCTTTCTGTACTGATGCCATACTACTGGGCAGTACTTCAAATGACTGAGGATAAAAGCTTTGTAAATGCCGATTTTGGCAGGTTTGTCCATTGGATGGGAGAGACTAACCAAATCAGTGAACTGTTGGGCTACTTTGCTACATAGATTTGCAATAGGGTTGCGAAATTTAGCTTTCTGTCACAAGTTAGGCCAAGGAGGGTAACATGCGGCTTTCCTTTTTATTGTATTTCCATGAAGGTCAATTTCAGGCTGAATATGAGTGTCCTTAGTGGTTATGGCTTGGAATTAGCTGGGTTGGCCTCTATGTAGTTTTTGGAGCACCAATCAGTAATATTTGATCAGCCATGGAGAGGTTCTGCTGTACTGGTATTATGTGTTTGCCTGTGGCCATCAGGGTATTGTCATCGGCATAGCTGTAAAATTTGTATCATCTTCAAAATTGAACCTTGTGGTGCTCGTTAAATGCCACAAAAGCCTAATGTAATACTATAAAGGTCTAGAATCGGGAAGGTCCGAATTAATTTAAGAAAGGAATTGCAAGGTCTACATGGACATTCTGGTATTTTTGAAGTCAAAAGCTACAGTTATAAGTTTAGTAAGTTTTTCTTTATTAATAGAGTGATTTGAATGTGGCACAGTGTAACGGAACATATCATCCCATCACAAAGCCCGATTGCTTTGAAATTAAAATCATTATGATAAATATCAGTTTGGATATTAGTTATATCTTCCAAGCTTGCTAGCCATGTCACTGTTATTTACAATTGGAGGTATTCATATTTACCAATATTAGCTGCTCTTTAATTGTTTATGCTTTTGGTGCACCTTTTCCATGCAGAAAGTCAAAATGTGCTGAAATGGGTCCACATACATGAAGTGACAGTGCGACCTTACCTTGATTCGTGGAATTCCCCTTGCAGAAGAGTTGCTGTAAGTCCAATACTTAATCGGTATTTGTCACAAGTATTTTGCTATGCTTCTCCGACTAAGCAAGATGCTTTCATGCTGTAAATGTGCATCTGGTTATGTTTTATAGGTAGTGTGATATTTGATATCATTTCACGTTCATACATTCAAATACAAGTAGGTTGTCTTTAGGAATTAAAGGTAAAGGCAAGCAGCTACCAGCACAAAGTAGCGTGTCTGCAAATTTAAGGCTGCGAAACATGCTTAGCGGCTCTCCTACCAATTTTGAAGAAAATACAGTATAAGGTTTAGGATAGGAAGTCAAAATTTGAACAGTTGTTTGTATGCAAACTGGAAGCCATTGGCCAAGCAATATCAGAGAATGACGTTTCTAAATTATTGCCACCCAAGGAATATACCCACCTTGTTTGCAAAGAACTTGGCTTTCGTTTATTGAGAAGTGAAGATGCGAATTGTTGATGGCCGAACGAAGGACCATCCTGAAACCTCAGCAGACTAATATTTCAGCTAAGGTAAAAGGTAAGGTAAGGTCCTGAAAAACGGCCAGTGGCAGAGCATATTATGACATTTCCGTTCTTCTTGTGGGAAAAACCAATACTGCATAAAAATAAATGTACAAAGTGGATGTACTGTTGAATATGTATGAAAAGAGACTATTCTTACGTGACTGTAGTCAACATCTTGGGTCTAGGATACTTTACTCATTGTAAGGAATTTGTAATGACCAAGACAAGTAATAAATGCAGTTCTGTCACACCATTGACTGCTGGAGCAGAAATTGAGTATTCTGTAGTTATGAGTCAAATGTATAGTGATGTATATATTTATTAGTACCAATCATTGTTGCACCATCAATACATATTCTCTTGTTGTAAAGACGATTCACAGTATTTAAGTGTATAATGACAGAAGCAAAATTGCCTTTATATGACGTACATGGAAATATGATCTGCAGTAATTATTTGTTTTAACGTCTAACCCATACTTGGTCAAAAATGTATTGTCCTCATTATATCTTTTGTCCGTCCATAATTGATTTCAGCGTGATAAATTAATTATGGAAAGCCTGGTGTTAATAAAATTTCTTGTATGGGTCGATATCGATGGAGTGCTTGAAAGGAATTTTATCTAAAAGATAACTTAGTGCAAGTGTTGTTATTCCTATTTGTGCCTGTTATTTATGGAGCGTGTTATGTTCAGTATTGAAGAGTAAACGGAGTCAAGGTAACTTAACGTTGGCTTTTAAGTGGTGCATAGACATGTGCAAGGTTGAAGTCCTAAGTCCAAAGAAGCCCTCTTGTTATAACCCTGAAGGCGGCTGGAAGGATGGATGGACGGAAACTGTGCAACATGAAATCTTATAGGTGATATAATCCTGGGCAATATGAAAGTCAAAGCTCCAAAACTTCCCACGTTATCATACGGAAACCAAATTCAATAATGTGGCTCTGTGACCTTGGGAATCTAGGTCAAGGTCACTCATTTTTGAATTAACCTAGCCCTTACAAGGAACCATAATCCTATTCATTATGAAAGCCCTAGATAGTTCTCAGGTTATAATGCACAACGCACATTCTTCAATGTGGCGCTTTGAGCATGGGAATTGAGTCAAGGTCACCCATTTTTGAATAACAACTTAAAGCTTAATTTTTTTTACTTAGCCTTGAAAAGGACTATAATCGTGTGCACCATGAAAGCCCTAAGTCAAAAAGTATTTATTTAATAGTGTGATAAACTTGCAGATAGAGGGACAAAATGATATCTGTATGCCTCGATCGTCCTTCTAACATGAGGGCGGGCTCAGATAGGTTATTTGATTTTTGACAAGATAGTATATGATTTGAATCAGTCGAACAAAAAAAATGTCCTGATTAAAAAAAAATCATGTGTGGATAAGTTGTACTATGATGGTGATGAAGTAGTGTAATAAAAACCATAAATAACTTGAAATTTTGCTAAAAACTTGGAAATTTGACTTCTGTAGCAGTGATAGAGATTATAGTCGAATCGCCATATAAATTTTGTGTTCCAAGTATACAAATCTAGCAGTCCTGTTTCTGTTAAACTAAGCCAGCAAATTGCCACGAAAGTCTTTCACACACACTTGATACGCATCCTCTGATATGGCGCGGAGATATGATTCTGTAATAGGGTAAATGGTGATGAATTTTTGAAAGATTCCATTTAAAATATATTAAGTTAGTGTTTGGTGTCCATACACAAACAACCAGGAGTTCAATCTAGACGGAGAGAGTGACATTACGCCCCCCAGATGCCAAATCAAGGTCCTGAAATAGTGGGAGAAAATACTAGAATAACAGAAAGACACTGTTAAGCCAGGGTATTGTATGCAACCTAAACTGGATTCTATTGGAAAACAACAAAAAATTGATATATAAAATTCACATTATTAGGGCATCTAGGATACATGGATGTGTGGATTGATCAACATGTAGAACTTGGAGCATTGTTAATATTTAGGAAATGATGCAGAACACCAACAGGAAAAACACAGAGAGGTGGAAACGCTCTGATTCTGAGACTTAGCCGCGTGCGTACACGCTTTTAAAAGGTACATCTCGCATTGAACCATACTTAAACATAGCAAAATATTCCGAATGTACGGTTGCCGTCAGCAGTAAGAGTTCTAATCTTCTACTTGACATGTTCATTGTTAATTGGTTCCTGGTAAGATCTCACCTACTCTTGCTGTGTTATATTTGTGTTTTCGGTACAGACTTAAGGTCAATGCAATTATCAAGTGTAATGCTGTTACATCGAAACTGTCCCTGAATAATATTGTAATTAAATAACATGTACATCCGGATTACTGTTGATTATTCTACCACTCACAGATGTTCAATGTCACATCAGTAGTTACCTCAACATTGGTCCTGGTGTCAATAAATCAGAAACTGGAAAGTTTTGTGTGTTATCGTGTGTCCACTTTAAGTAGATTGCGATTTACAAATAACCAAAAATGAATCTGTGGTCAGAAATGTTTGTCCTTTTAAATATGTTGAAAGCCCAAAGTTTCTTTTGAAGATAAGAAATCGGAAGATAAGAAATCCTATGTGTGTGTGTGTGTGTGGAAATGAAAGGGTTTGGAGACAAACATACATGTCATTTGACCCAAAACAGTAACCTGCTATTACCTTTTAATATCTGAAAGAGCTGACATTGGTGAACATCAAAGGATATTTAGAACTTTTTCTAATGGATCCTATATAACACTGACTAGGTGTGTCGTGCATCAGTAATGCTGTTCCACCAGAGCTATGGTACTTCCACTATCAAAATTTGAATGTGGAGAAGTCATCGTAATGATGGATGCCTGTATAACAGGGGATTTATTCAGTGTTTTAACAAATCCGGTTCAAATGTTGAAATGCAGGGTAGGGACCTTGGTGGCGCCTTTAACCCTTTCCTGCCTGCGCCTATCAAAATCGTTCACCAGTGAACGATTACTTTGACCCCAGGTTGAGAGGTCAAATTGGACCCAGAACAATGAAAAAGAATCCTTATTTTTTCTCTCTAGCCTAGTTCTACATGTTTCGTTCTTCAAGTCCATCTGAAATTGCATGTAATTAAAAAAAAAACAATTTTTCGAAAGTAAATAAAGTATCACGTGACGCACCATCGCAACCGTTTATTTCCGCAAACATGGCGGCCCCCTCAGATCGCCCCGTGCGTCAGGCAGTTGACAGAGCGAGGTGCCTATTCCTTACTGGATTCCAAATTCCTGAATCTGACGATGGAATGTCCAGTGACGAAGAGGATGTTCTAGACTGTGAGTTAATGGCCGGGAGTGATGAAAAGAACGAGTCTAGTGATGAGGAAATGGTAGCGGCAACAGATAAAAGCAGGAGCCCAAACCAGGATCAACGTGCATCAGAACACAGGTACGTTGAGAGGCTTTTTTGCATACTGCTCACCAAATATGCCTGACTAATATGTAAAAATTAGTGATAAGTGAAAGTGTCTGTGGTTTGTTTGTGGTTTTTGTTTGAATAAACCTAAAGTATTGAAGTCACGATCAGCAGCAAAGTGGGCGATAATGGAGTGACGCCCCCTATTGAGATCTGCAGCTTCATAAAGCACACTCATCGCATTTACGTTTGACACATTTGGTGCAACAACTGAGGTCATCAGAATAACTAGGGTATGTGGTTCCATGTATTTATTGACCACTAGTGATGTAAAATACTATCAATCTTTTTTACCTGTAAATATGGTCAAAAGAGTTTCATTTTTTTTACAGGACATTCAACTTCAAGGGCTACAGTGATGCAACAGAGATTGGTCCACAAGCACTCTGTACCATGGTTTATGGGCATGGCGTTTCATGTCAAGAGAGAGGTAATGACTACTTACCTCTCCACCATCCCCACCCCCACCCCCCAAAAAAAACAAACAAACAAAAAACAATTTCCTTCTTGCACCTGAATCAGTAAACTCCAATTATTGCATGGCTAAAGGCTCAGCATAATATGTTAACAGAGAGGTAAATGACCATTTATCTGCACCCCCCCCCCCCCAAAAAAAAAAAAAAAAAAAAACCCACCTGAATCTGTCAATTCTGTGGACTGTTAACTCATTTCATGTTCATTTAACATTTTGTCAAATATCTTTTCCACCTATACATATACTGAACTATATAATTCTATTACTCTGCATCTGCTTTCATGGTTCCATGAAACATTTTTTTTTTTTCTATGACACAATGATGGTGTTACTAGTTAGCATTTGATGATACTGTGCTCTGTGTGTAGCATTATGACACAATAATTATATCAACAATATACATGTACATATGATATGGTTGTCTGTGTGTTGCAGATTTAAGGCACTGCTTGGGATGCTGCATGTATCTGATCCTAGTCAGATAAACCAGGATGACAGGCTGACCAAAATTAGGCCTTTGATTGATCACATGAAGATGAAATGCAAGGAGCTTTATCAGCCAGCAGCAGAGTTATCTGTCGATGAGAGGATGGTAAAGTCCAAAGGTTGTTCAGGCATACGGCAGTTTGTACCGAATAAACCAACTAGATTTGGCTTCAAACTGTGGTGCCTATGTGAAGCCAAGACAGGATTCACTTTGAACTTTGAGTGAGTACAATTAGCACAGAGAAAAAAATTGAAACTACTATTTAGTTATACACAGACAGGTGTTAGACTGAAAGAAGCAATAAAATGCCCTCCATTGAAATGAATCCGCTGTTACAAACTTGAAAATCCATTTTGAAATGTTAGAGAAGGTATTGCTTGTGTAACTTTGGTTGTGTTTAGTATTCAACGTGTTCATGTTACTATTGCTTGTTACAAAATATGTTATACATGTTAGAGTTCTATAATTTATTTACATATTGATGGTTATGGAGTAATGTATTGGACAAGAGAGTTGTTTTACAAGCATATAATAAGATGCATGTTATTGCATTTGTTTGTTTATTTTGAACCAAGGGATGCTGGTGTTTATTGTGGACTGTTAATCTGTTGATATGCATAATGTGGTGGCTACTAGTTGGAGATCCCTCATCCTACACCTAGGTAAGTATATTGCCAATCAGATGTAACAATTGAATCCCCATGTGTTATTAGTTTTTATGGGCCTCTTATTACTATATTCCTAATTTTATTCATGAATGGAAGGTTTCAAAGTGAGTCTGTATCATTTTCCCATGGCAAATCTCAACCCGCAAACCAAAAAATGAAATTTGTACACAGTGCAGGGTCCTCCCTACAGCTTTCTACATTGTTGGGCTGTGGCTATGGCTTCCCTTATAGGCTATAGCAGAATAGGATTGTAAATCTTGAAATTTGCTCAGTTTTGGTTAAATCTAGTAATCTCTTTACACTGTCAAGATGTTCTGGGGAAATTCTGCATGCAGATGTGTCAGAGGAAAATATAATTGCATGGCAAGGTATGTGACAAGTGTTAGTGATTGGTATTCAAGTTGAACATGTTCATGTGTTTGTTAATGTTTTCCTTGTTTGTAAACTACATGTTGGATAAAATGTTTACAAAAATTTCATGTATACATATGTAGGCATGATATTCAAACTGGCTTGACACTTTTCAATCAATTTCAGTGTATACACAGGAAGACGCAACAATCTTAGTGAACATGGCCTGGGGTTTGATGTAGTCACAGGTCTTTGTCAACATCTGCAACACCAAGGCTACCGGTATGTATAAGTGTACATGTATGTGGAAAATGCCACAACAGCATGACATAGTGTTCAGTGAATGTTATTGCGTACTCCTAGTAAAACATACAATGTGCTTAAGCATGAAACTGGACATAATACATTTCACGTAATATAAGTCTTGTGTGAAGAAACATTTTTACCTCCTTGGCCCATTCAGTTGAAGGGTGTATGTATTGATGTCATGTCTGTGTGTCCGTGCACTTTGTGGATGCCATAACTTTTTAACAAACTGAGGTACTTCCATGAAACTTGTGTGGTGAAAGTATCTCACTAGGGCTTTGGATGAGATCATTATTCCCAGACCTTCGCATACATATAATTTCAAGGTAATACTGGCCAAATGAAGTTAGTTATACATGTACACCCATGACCCTGGTAAGAATGGGTCCTAAGGGTATTAGCCCATAATATTTGTGCTGAGAAGACAACTGGATCACTAATTGGAAAAAGTACTCACAGAATAAAATATCTTCATAGTAAGTAATCTTCAAGTGTTTAATTTTGGTGCAGCCAGTCAAACTCAGTGTTGCTTGTATATATACACTGTACATGTACATGTATATTAATTCAGATTACTTTCTTTTCATAGGGTGCACTTCGACAACTTCTTTACTTCCACGTTTCTGATTGAAGAGTTATACAGAACTGGATTTCTCTCCTGTGGTACTTCAATGGTCAACAGGCGGCACTTCCCTGATATATTGAAAGATGTAGAGTGGAAGAACAAGTCAGAGCAGGGGAATATGCGCTTCGTTAGGCAGGGAAAGGTGTTATACCTGCAGTGGAAGGACAACAAAGTGAGTTGGACATTCACATGAATATATTGAAAACCCAATTCAATATGCCAAATATTAAGACATCTGATGAGAAACATTATACACTGTATATATTTTTTGAATTTTTATTCACCATGTATTGAAATTGACATGTAGATTCAGCAGTGTCTTTCATTTTTGTAACGTAAGAAAAAAGTAGATATTTGATTCCACCATATTATCTAAAATTAACTATTGTACTCTCATTCATTAAGAAAGCAAATCACAGTTTTTTTAATTGTGGTTGCAAGTTGCAACTTAAAGTTGTCTCCCCCTTCTTCCTTTTACATGTAGGTGGTCACCATTTGTTCTTCAGCCCATAAGGCTATCGAGGCGGATTGGGTACGTCGCCGTGTCAAAGTTGGAGAGGAGTGGCGCACAAGGTTGGTGAGGAGACCGGCAGTTATTCATGACTACAACCAGTACATGGGTGGAGTAGACAAATCCGACCAGCTGCTAACCTCATACAACTTGCTAATGAAGTCAATGAGGTGGTGGAAGACTTTGTTCTTCCACATGGTTGATGTTGCAGTGCTAAATAGCTATCTGCTCTTTCAGGCATGGAGGAATCTGCATCCAGAGGTTCCAGAGCTCCAGCGGAGCGCACGTAAGTCATTACATAGAAACAGCAAAAAAATCACATCAGGTTACAAACAAATTTCTACATTGTAACTTTAAAAAAAGAAAATTACAAAAATGTGTTATTTAAATATGTTATCCATAAATCTCATACTAAATTTTTTTTTTGTTAATATACAACATCCAACATATTGTGAATAATATGCTCTATTGAATTAATTTCAAATGTGGGAAGTAAGTTGTAGTTGTAATCAGAAGCATTTTTTAGGTAGAAATGTCCATGATTTTGCCAGACCTTCAGTAATCTCAGTCTCTGTCAGAAAAAAATTTACTTATAGCCTAAACAGATAACTCAAGCTAATGAAAAAAATTCTGTTAAATAAGGAAATCTTTCAGGAATCAGGTGGATAGGATTTTTATATTACTGGTATCATGTTGCTCAAAGTTGCAGACTGACCCTGAGTTTAATGTTTTATTTGTAGGAATATGTTACTGCTTTGGGAGATAATCATTATAATGGAATGTGTATTTGTCACACTTTGTAGAGTATAGTCACCTGGAGTTCAGGGAGGAACTTGTGAGGCAGTTGTCTGGGATTGAAGACACAGAGGAGGTGCCAACCTTTGACAAGGCAGTATTCCCACCACACCAAAGCTACCTCACAGCACATGTACCTGTGGCTGTTGATGGGAGGTTCAACTGTCGGGTTTGCTTCCTTACACAGAGGGAGGCAAGTGGGAAACCCAAACAAGTGAAGACCAGCTGGAGGTGCAGCATTGCAGTGTGTGTCAAAGTCTATCTGTGTGTGAAGCTGGACAGAAATTGTTTTGCCCGTTGGCACTCAGCCGAATTTAACAACAAGCGACACTGAACAGGGACACAATTTCAACATGGGAATAATAACTGAATGGACATGCATTTGCCTGCTTTATCTAGAGTAGATGGGTGTGGGCTATAGCAAGTAATGTACAAGTGAACATAATGAACATGATTTAGCTCTTTTTTTTTTTTTTTTTTTCTTCAGAGTAGCATGTTCTCATGCATGGACAGCAATGGCACATAACATATGCTGGCGATAGGTGAAGACAGTTGTCTATCCACCTCCCGCCATTCCATTACCCTCACCCCATATATATTTATTGATAGTTCCTCCCCCCCCCCCCCCAAACATAGAATATTTATTTGATCACGGCAATTATAGTTTAAATTATTATACTAAACATACAGGATGATATTTTACCCACTTTTGGTGTATGTTTTGTACTATTGCTTCATTTTCCTCCAACCAGTATGATAAATCTCGGGGTCCCAGCCCAAATATGTGACCTTTTACACTATGAGCACGTTTTTATCTCTGTGTGGAAGCACAATTCAGATTATCATATATGGTAATGCATTTTATTTTACTTTGCTGGCAGTCAAGTGTGAATAATTATACATTTATTGTGTTAAAATTGACATGTGTCCCTGCTAAGGAGCCAGAGGTTAACTGCATAGAAAATATACAGCAACGTTGTATGTAATGTCATGGCACATTTGACAATGGCATATATTTATGTTGTCATATCATTGTACCCTTTGACCTTGAAATGCCCTTGAACTTAGTGTTTCATAAAACTATATGCCACACTATTTTCTGACCTGTAAATTAACATTGATGAAGTATTTGTAATGCAAGCATGCAGGCTTATAGCTAGCACAACATTATAATTTGTATCATAGATGTGTATCATATACTGCGATTTTACCGGCATGAACACACATAATGCGCTTATCATTGCGGTTGGAAAGGCCAAGGTCAACAATGGAAATATGTTAGTACCATGTTTTTTTGCTTCAATTTACAGGTTCAGGTCTATTTCAGCTATCAGAGCCAGAAATATGGTTATCTTGAATACATTTTGGGTCTTGGGGAATAAAAAAGGTTTAAATTTAATGCAAATGTTGGTTATTATTGTATCCGTGTCCTAATTTCAGGTCACCAGATGACCTTGAAATGACCTCAAATTAAGATGATGGCTATAACTCATAAAAGCCCCATCACCAAAGCTTTAAAATGATATATACTTTGTGCAGTCAATTTTTTATATTTTTTTCAATAAATCATCTTAATTAAATTCTGTAGGTGAAATTTGGTAAAATGGGCAATTCGTGACAGGCAGTAAAGGGTTAAGTCAATATTATGAAAGTGGGATTTTACACAGTTGCCAGTATTTACCTGTTTCGTTAATTACATTATACACACTAAAATGTAATTTTTTCAGACTTCTGCAAGTTTCAAAGTTATAATAGCATACAAATTAAACTATAACTTCAATGACCTCTAAAACTCGGCATATTTTCTTAATTAGTATTCATCGTTATCGCAACTGAACATTTGCCTTCCCAAATGGTCCAACGTTCTTTTTTTTTCTTGTTTGTAATGTTCCAGATTCATAAATATCACAAAAACGATGTAGGCCTACTTTACTTTTTTGCTGTAAACTTAGGTGACTGACAAGTCGGAAGAACTAAAAGGTGATAGGCCTAACAGGTCTCTTTTTATTTTTGGCAGAAGTAATGAAATTTGTGTTTTTGGTGGTTAGGCCTATACATTTTGGAAATGAACTAGTGTCTGCAGTTAATGATGAATATTTCTAAGGTTGAGAGGATCGATTTAAAACCACCAGTTGCCTTTTATGGGTGACTGCCTGTCTCAAGTCAGGAGAGAAATTTGTTTCTTCACATTGGTATTGGAATAGAAATGTTGATGTTTTGGCAAGTCTGGAATCTCTTTGCTGTCATTGTTGGGTTTGGAATTAATGAATATGGGTCATGTTTTTCTGTACTATTTGAAAATTACTTCATTGGCTATGTTGTGCTGTGGGCTTTGTTCTCCGACTCATAGTTATAGTGGAGGTAGAGTGTGTTTGTAATGTTCCAGATTCATAAATATCACAAAAACGATGTAGGCCTACTTTACTTTTTTGCTGTAAACTTAGGTGACTGACAAGTCGGAAGAACTAAAAGGTGATAGGCCTAACAGGTCTCTTTTTATTTTTGGCAGAAGTAATGAAATTTGTGTTTTTGGTGGTTAGGCCTATACATTTTGGAAATGAACTAGTGTCTGCAGTTAATGATGAATATTTCTAAGGTTGAGAGGATCGATTTAAAACCACCAGTTGCCTTTTATGGGTGACTGCCTGTCTCAAGTCAGGAGAGAAATTTGTTTCTTCACATTGGTATTGGAATAGAAATGTTGATGTTTTGGCAAGTCTGGAATCTCTTTGCTGTCATTGTTGGGTTTGGAATTAATGAATATGGGTCATGTTTTTCTGTACTATTTGAAAATTACTTCATTGGCTATGTTGTGCTGTGGGCTTTGTTCTCCGACTCATAGTTATAGTGGAGGTAGAGTGTGTTTGTAATGTTCCAGATTCATAAATATCACAAAAACGATGTAGGCCTACTTTACTTTTTTGCTGTAAACTTAGGTGACTGACAAGTCGGAAGAACTAAAAGGTGATAGGCCTAACAGGTCTCTTTTTATTTTTGGCAGAAGTAATGAAATTTGTGTTTTTGGTGGTTAGGCCTATACATTTTGGAAATGAACTAGTGTCTGCAGTTAATGATGAATATTTCTAAGGTTGAGAGGATCGATTTAAAACCACCAGTTGCCTTTTATGGGTGACTGCCTGTCTCAAGTCAGGAGAGAAATTTGTTTCTTCACATTGGTATTGGAATAGAAATGTTGATGTTTTGGCAAGTCTGGAATCTCTTTGCTGTCATTGTTGGGTTTGGAATTAATGAATATGGGTCATGTTTTTCTGTACTATTTGAAAATTACTTCATTGGCTATGTTGTGCTGTGGGCTTTGTTCTCCGACTCATAGTTATAGTGGAGGTAGAGTGTGTTTGTAATGTTCCAGATTCATAAATATCACAAAAACGATGTAGGCCTACTTTACTTTTTTGCTGTAAACTTAGGTGACTGACAAGTCGGAAGAACTAAAAGGTGATAGGCCTAACA
Organism: Hermodice carunculata; assembly: GCA_964020975.1. Lineage (NCBI taxonomy): Eukaryota > Metazoa > Annelida > Polychaeta > Eunicida > Amphinomidae > Hermodice > Hermodice carunculata. The sequence goes on along the minus strand of OZ026615.1, from coordinate 44,122,975 downwards.
GGTCTCTTTTTATTTTTGGCAGAAGTAATGAAATTTGTGTTTTTGGTGGTTAGGCCTATACATTTTGGAAATGAACTAGTGTCTGCAGTTAATGATGAATATTTCTAAGGTTGAGAGGATCGATTTAAAACCACCAGTTGCCTTTTATGGGTGACTGCCTGTGTCAAGTCAGGAGAGAAATTTGTTTCTTCACATTGGTATTGGAATAGAAATGTTGATGTTTTGGCAAGTCTGGAATCTCTTTGCTGTCATTGTTGGGTTTGGAATTAATGAATATGGGTCATGTTTTTCTGTACTATTTGAAAATTACTTCATTGGCTATGTTGTGCTGTGGGCTTTGTTCTCCGACTCATAGTTATAGTGGAGGTAGAGTGTGTTTGTAATGTTCCAGATTCATAAATATCACAAAAACGATGTAGGCCTACTTTACTTTTTTGCTGTAAACTTAGGTGACTGACAAGTCGGAAGAACTAAAAGGTGATAGGCCTAACAGGTCTCTTTTTATTTTTGGCAGAAGTAATGAAATTTGTGTTTTTGGTGGTTAGGCCTATACATTTTGGAAATGAACTAGTGTCTGCAGTTAATGATGAATATTTCTAAGGTTGAGAGGATCGATTTAAAACCACCAGTTGCCTTTTATGGGTGACTGCCTGTCTCAAGTCAGGAGAGAAATTTGTTTCTTCACATTGGTATTGGAATAGAAATGTTGATGTTTTGGCAAGTCTGGAATCTCTTTGCTGTCATTGTTGGGTTTGGAATTAATGAATATGGGTCATGTTTTTCTGTACTATTTGAAAATTACTTCATTGGCTATGTTGTGCTGTGGGCTTTGTTCTCCGACTCATAGTTATAGTGGAGGTAGAGTGTGTTTGTAATGTTCCAGATTCATAAATATCACAAAAACGATGTAGGCCTACTTTACTTTTTTGCTGTAAACTTAGGTGACTGACAAGTCGGAAGAACTAAAAGGTGATAGGCCTAACAGGTCTCTTTTTATTTTTGGCAGAAGTAATGAAATTTGTGTTTTTGGTGGTTAGGCCTATACATTTTGGAAATGAACTAGTGTCTGCAGTTAATGATGAATATTTCTAAGGTTGAGAGGATCGATTTAAAACCACCAGTTGCCTTTTATGGGTGACTGCCTGTCTCAAGTCAGGAGAGAAATTTGTTTCTTCACATTGGTATTGGAATAGAAATGTTGATGTTTTGGCAAGTCTGGAATCTCTTTGCTGTCATTGTTGGGTTTGGAATTAATGAATATGGGTCATGTTTTTCTGTACTATTTGCAAATTTACTTCATGGAAAATATGTTTTACGGAATTTAACCAGGTAGAGCTATTTTGTTATGACATTTCCACATTGCACAAAAACGAGTTATTTAATGAAGAATTCTTGTCACTATTTATAATACGAAATCAGCTTTGTATATAGCATGAATAGCTTTTAACAATAGCAGGCAACATCCAAGTTCAGCATACACAGCTACGTTACACACTTAATGATGAACATCGAGGTTGTACTTCAGAAAATTCACACAAAACCTCGGTATAACAGATTTTATTATCCTTTTATGATATTCTTAGCCAGTAAGTTTGGGGGACTTTCTGCAGCATGTAACGTTACACTCTAAATGGTGAACATCGAGGTTGTATTTCAGAAAATTAACATAAAACCTCTGTATAACAGATTTAATTATCCTTTTATGATATTCTTAGCCAGTAATTTTCAGGGACTTTCTGCAGCATGTAACAAAGTAGGGGCAATAACTTAATTGCCGAAAACACAGATAAATACAAATTCAATGATACACCACATGCACCGAAAATTCTCTTCAGTCCACTCAGAGCTTATTTACTTTATAGCAATAATTTCACGTCACCATCAAGCGATGGAAGATATTGTACACGTGGCAGCAGCTTTGACGTCTTTGTGTTTGATATCTTCTTTCTCGATAACTCCGTCCATCATATTACTGGGCGGTATTTTCCTGGTTGCAATGATAATTACATAATTCATAGAAGTCTTCCCATCTCTTCACCCACACTTGGGCTGTGCACAGTGTAATCTACAACGAAAAACATGAAAGTCAGTCTTAGCTGCTACTGTGACAACTGTAAGATTTTAGTACACAATTGTGTGTATACATTAAGTGGTGTGCAACACACCATTGAGCTTGTGCTATAGGCCTAATAAAGACTGTAGTTCAATACACACACACACACAGGCACACATCTATATATGTAAAACCATCTGGTATGGCAAGTCGTTTTAACATTTAATCAGATTTATTGATGTCCAAAATTCCCAATTGAATTTTGGATATCCATAAATCAAATTTGGATATTAAAATACATAATTTTTGGATATTCAAAATTCATTTTTAGGTATTCAGTTCATTTCTTGATAACCAAAATTGTGTCACGATTTTGTGATTTCTTGTTATCTGAAATTCAATTCTTGATGTCCTAAATTCATTCCAAATATTCAAAATTCAATATTGGATATCAATAAATCATTTTTTGATTTAAAAAAAAAAACATTTATTCATTATCCTTTTGAGCTCAGCCGACCTGATGGGATGATCTGTCGTCCTTCCGTCCAAAAACTCACATTTTCAACTTCTTCAAAACCGTCGGCCAGAATCACTTCAAACTTGGTGGTGATGAACCTTGGGTTGGTTTCTGCCAAGTTTGTGCAAGTGGTCACGCTCCAGTGATTTTGGGATTTTTAAAAAATCTTATTGTTCTTTTTTGGGGGCAAATCCTAATAGAAATTTTCCCCGAAACCGCTCACCCGAGTGCTCTGATATTACACAAGAACACTTCTAGCGACTTCTAGTTCTTCATTTGTTCACCAGATGGTGCTGCAATTTTTTTTCGATTTTTTTTTTTGTTTTTGCTATTTGCGACTCTTTTTTTTCAGAACCATCGCTAAGATTAAGCTGAAACTTGGATGGATATGTTCCTTGTAGAAGGTTCAAGCAAAGTTCTTCACTACGTGGCACTGCTGTCAATTCATGATTTATGGCGATTGTTTTTTTGATTTGAGTACTTGTCGGTAAATGCTTTTCATATGATTACTATGTAAGTCAATGGGCATTCTGATGCTTATTCTCATTTTCGACTTTTTCTCCAAAACCGTCAGCCAGATTGGCTTCAAACCTGGCGACAATGTACCATTGGTTGTATAGTGGCCCATTGTTGCTCTCTCTGAGCTACAAAAGCATATAGGACGGGGGGGGGGGTAGTAGGGCAATGGCAAAAGTACTGGTAGTGAGCCAGCAAAGTTAGGGAACGAGGTTTGTTTCATCCTGAGGGTTTCTAACCACAGTCGACATGTGGCACGCACTGTAGGAAAACCACTGCGGTCAGCCTCCAAGGTTAATCAGCCAATCAGAAGCCATGTCCCAAACATCCATGGAGTAGGCTGACTGCAAGTACAAGCACAATTGGTGAAAAACTTGGTCGTCCAAGTGTGACTGATGAACAGTTGGACGATCTGAAGTATCAGACCAAAGAAGATTGCACTTGCCTCTCTTCCTTCTGATGCAGGCAAATTGCTTACATACCAGTATCGTCTTGTGGCCAGCTGTGTCTGTGACCCGGTGACATCTGTGTGTAGATGGATCAAGGCTTCCACTTGGCAACCAACATTGTAGATATCTAGCACACGGAAAAAAGGAACTTGTGCCATGAAAACAAAATTTGTTCCTTTGTTTAATTCAATGCAGTCCTGACCCCCCCCCCCCCCCAAAAAAAAATGTCATCGTAGTATCAACTCTGGTCGTGATCATGCATGCAGGAGGAATAGTTGCACTGCTTATTTCTGAAGGACTGAAAGCTGTATATCTCTAAGACTTGAGGGGCCACGTTTTTCACCAATAGCACTTGTAATTCCAAGCAGCTTGCTGTGTTTATCGAGTGCCATGCTGACGAATGGATGTAAAACGTTGATACAGTTCTGATTGGCTAATCAACCTTGGAGGCTGACCGTTTTTTCTACGGTGCGCGCCACCTTTTCAGCTATGCTTAGAACCCGGTGGATCCAGCCTGTCCTGTTCTTCAGCTTCCCTAACTTACCATTAGTACTTTTTCCGTTGCCTGCTGGAACCCTATAGGTGTTTCTGACTTAGTCTGAGCGGGACAATGGCAGTCTACTTGGTTGGGTCTCTATCAGTTGTTTTTTGTTTCAAATGGTCATGCTCCTCTGAGTTAGGATTGTTTATGAATTTTCAATTTTTTTTTGGGGGGGGGGCGAATCTTAAAACATCTTCAAAACCGCTCATCTAATTGCTTTGATATCACACAAGGACAGACATAGAGACTCTTTGTTCCTTAATTTGTTCACCAGGTGGCACTGCAAGTTTATCCTGTTTCAAAATATTTTTTGTTGGTTTTTACTATTTTAGACTCTTTCTCCAGAAACGTAACTCAGATTCAGCTGAAACTCGGGGCATATGTTCCTTGTGAAAGGTTCAAACAAAGGTGATCACTAGGTGCCACTGCCGTGGATTTCTGATTTGAAACGATTTTTCAAATTCGGGTACTTATTCGTAAAAGCACCTTTCCTATTGATTACTGTGTAAGTCCACGGGGCTAATGTTATTTCACATTTGGACTTCTCCGACGAAACAGTCAGACAGATTGACTTCAAACTTGGTGGCAATGTACCTTGGGTGGGTCTCTTTCAAGTTTGAACAAGTGGTTATGCACCAGTAATTTTCTTATTTTTGATATTTTTTTTTTGAAAATGTTTAAACAAATAATCGGAAAGTTTAACATTGGAATTTCTTGTAATGGTTACAGCTTAAATAATTTTGGCAAGATTTGTGTCAAACTTGGTAGTGATGTACTTTTGATAAGTGTCTATACCTATATTGTGCAAGTGGTCATGCTGCAGTGATATTTGGACTTTGATCTCATTGCCATAGTCACAGCAGAACTGACCTGAAATTGACTGGTCACTTGATAACGTGAAGTCTATATTGAGTAACGATCTTGATGTTGTTCAGGAGAGTCATCATGGTAGTATTTTGTACTGTTTGGTTATCCAGAAAACTAAATATGTTTATGAAGGCCAAGCGTATTGAACCGCAACTTTGATGTTGCACATGCTAGTGTTCTTCCATAAAGGTCAGACTTACTCAGTCTGTGAGTGACCTTCATCCCAAGTTCACAGAGCCACATGTGTGATTCATCCCAAGCTCACAGAGCCACATGTGTGATGAATCTTTAGGTCAGCTGAGCATGGGCTGTTCACACAGCCCTCTTGTTTTTGTTTTTTTTGTTTTTGTTTTTTGATCTTTGGTATAACAGCATCCTAGGATCCTGGTATTGCAGGAGGGGACATCTGATAACAAAGTAACTTGATAACCGAGTTGATCAGGAGCTTGTCCGTAAATTACATTTATACAGAAGTGTGGCGGTATGAATTTAAATAAATTTGCGAAGTTTGCCAACCAATTCCATTTGCATTATTGATGCCTCTTACATTTTCAGACAACTCCAAAATGTAAATTCTGGATGACAGACTGCAGGACAGACTACAGACTACAAAATAACTCCAGCTGAGGTAAAAATTACCTCCACACAAATATGCTTTGCTGCCTTTAGCATCGTGTTCACATATAACATATATTCTCTTGTCTACAACTAAGACGGGGAACGCGGTGTACATTATAAACTGTACAATAAATTAGCTCGTCTAAAACATGGTACCTGCTGGCGGCTCACAAGTAATGACTTTGAACCCTACCAAAGTTTGAAGTGGGTCAAAGAGGACAAATCCCACGATGCTTTTGTTGTTCCTTTTGCCAAAAACATCATGTGGAAACTTGTAGACGTAGACTTGCATTCTTAGCCCCACCTAGTACAGTGTGTCTGGATGCAACTTTTCCCATTGAAAATGACCAGCCAAACTTTCACCTTTACACAGTCTCAATTAATCATGGCCACCAAAGAAAAGTCTGGATCATCAGGCTTGTATCATGTATATCATGGCAATCTTTCAAACGATGTCTATCAATTTTCATTTCAACTTCATGTTTTCCCATATAGGGCCCGTGTACCTGTTAGTTCTCCTCCCTTTTCTGACTCAAAATGCAGTGTGTGTATAACGTTTTTTTTTTTTTTTTTTTTTTTTTTCAGTATAGATCTGCACTTGAATCTCAACTTATGAAAATTCACTGAGTGGCCTGGATACTGAATAGTAATATGTGAGGCATGGATCTGGAAAGAGTCGATCTGCTGCCACACACTGTCATGTTCAATATTCAACAATATCCAGGGGTGGTCATCCGGTAGTACTGTAGCTCCAGAATGCTACAAGTTTCCAGAAAAGTGCAACACACACTGTTCCATTGTGAAGATAGGAAACTCTTACTGCCTGTGTTACAGGAGTAATAAGCATTCTGACAAGGGCTCAGTCCTGAATATCCCATCTGCATTTGGAAGTTGTTACATAATAAAATTGCCTTAGAGGATATATGAAAAAAATTGGAACTAGGGTTCCCAATAACCTTCCCACATATTAGATGGAAACTCTTCTTAACTTTTTGTACATCTGAACATCACTGCTGAAACTTCGCGAGTTCAAGTTTCCATATACCACTGCCCCCTCAGAGCCCCCTCAGCAATAGGTCAAATAAGAAACAAGAAAATTTCACAAATTTGCTAGACGATCAGTTTAATATATAATTGATTCAGTTCTGAGAAAATAAATTCCTCATGATCAAACAAGTAACTGACAAATTTTGTCAAATTTTCACGAGAAGCCTTACATAGTTACTTAGCTTTGACATGGGAATTGCATATTCAAATGTATCAAAACGCCTTTATTCAAATCCCAACGCATTTTGTTATTATGTGTACAGTTAGTGTTATTTGTATTGCCTTTCAAACAGCAGCTGCAACATGACTTAAAAGGGCAGGCAGTACCCACCTCGAAGGCGGTCACCATAACAAAGCAGTGTTAGGCATGCAAGGGTTAAGCAATGCCTGTGCCAAGATCAGAGCAGCATGATACACTTACTAAAACCTGCCCAATACCAGACATGCACATGAGTTTCCCACAAAAAAAAAAAAAAAAAATGCTGCCCTTGTCGCTAAATATTGTGGCAATTATCAGCTATGATATAAGTGCATTGATGGATACAGTAAGGATGCTATAAACATATATACTGGAAAAAGGAATATTTCTTCCAAACACCTCCACATGATACAATTTAAATAATAATATACCCTTTGATTTTTAAGCAGATTTTTAGCCAAACTCACGATACTAGATGTATCGCCACCTTTACCCTTACAATACCTAGTTAAAATGTGTGTTCATCTTTCCTCTGTCCATATCAAAACCAAAATATCCTTATTTCACATGGGTTGCTTGATTTCAATTATAGTGTTTGAATGCAAAGCCCTGAAAAACAACTGACAACCATATTTTGGGAACACACAAGACAAGACAGCGTGACAGGTAAAACCTTAAACAATTTGTAGAAGAAAGTATACCACCTATAATTTCGTAAAAATAACAAGTGTAAAACTACAACCAGTTCCAGGCTCATGGTCTGACTGAGATCGATGAAACTACCCATGATTTAAAAAACTATGAATCTGCCAATGTTCTTATATCTGGATTTAAGTTATTCGAGACATGCTACCCCTAAAAACAAACGAACGTTGCCCAACACTAATCTGAAACTGTGGAATTCAGATTCTGCATCGTGTTACTCCAGGTGTTGTCATTTTGACTTAAAATATTGAAACGATTGACACAGATACATTATTACAGAGACATGCAGATGTATATATTCTTTGAGTATCAGCCTTTTCCGATTATTAATGACTACTCCAGTTGGAATACCGAATGGAGCTTGCAACATAATAGCCAGCCCGATTTTGTAGTCTGAAGTTTCATCAGACAGGAATGACTACAATTTCCATGCATGGTGTTACAATAATCATAGATATGCACAACAAGGGTACTGTTTAACCTCAAAGCAAAATTTCTTCCAAGCAGATTCTCCTAAGAACATTTATTCTATGTCTTACTTTTGTGCACATGTTGTCAATTTGATCAGTCCAATTCAGTGTGGCATCCATAATCATTTTATTGTTACAATGCACGAGCTCTGTTTTTGTTGCATTCGATATATAGCTCTGGTATATTGTCTGCTTTTTATTTCGCCAGATCACATGACCTGGCGAAGAACTTTTTTTGCTTCAGGCCTTCCTTCCGAATTTTACAACCAAGAATGGACATATATTTCTGATTTTCTCCTCAGTGGTAATGCGGATTAACTTTAAAGTGCCAGTAAAAGGAGGCCGCCACTTTGGCCGTCATACTGCATGAACTACCAAAACAAAACATCGCTGTTCTCAAAAAAAATTCACAAAAGTATGCACGGCAGGATTGTTTTGTCGTTAAATCATGAGTGTTCAATGGCATCCAATATCGCCCACTCAATCTTTTTTTCATGTTATTGATTGCACTGGTAGGTATAGGCCTATAAACATTTTTGTTTCAAACCAATAAGAAAAATTATCTTTATTCTCCCACGATAAAAGTGCAATAAATGAATAATGACACAAGTGCATGTACGATTTCTACGCATAAAATTAAGCCATATCCCAAAAGCCTATTAATGGTTACCCACCATTTTCGGGCACTGGGTTACCTGAACTGCTGCATGTGTTCCCTATCCCCATGTACTCATGTAAATATATTCAAAACATGATTCTTCTGGTCATGTACACCATTCTTCTGCAAACTTTATTGTCATTTTATATTAATTGCGATTTTGTTATGGTTGATGAATCTCGGCACGTTATAGTTCAAAATCGGGAAACAATGTCACTGCGTGTGCGTGGAAGCCCCTACGTCCTTATCGGGATATCTCTGAATTACGTTCCAGGGGTACATGAAAACTGGGCATCCCTCTTTCCTTCCAGCGTGACTATTATATTCCAAGAGATACATTTCCTCCCGGTTGTAACTACATGAATAAAAATCCATTTAGCTCCAATTTGCATACTATTCTGCGTCCCATATCATGCGGTTAGTGGCTCCATTCTGAGGAAGTACCGTATCGGAGCAAATGACATAGCAATTGGTAGTGCCAGTGGACAACCTTGCGCAACACTGGCAGAGAAGAAAGAAAAGCGATACCACTTCCATAAATTTTTATTTCTTTCTGCGTACTGTCACTGATTGGGTCCTACTTTTGGTCACCTCAGAGTCCCGATGTCGAGGCTGGTATATAAACCAGGTCATCTCGATATGAGCCCTCATGCTGAACTCCATATATATGTTGCCTTTTGCATCAGGATCTTTAGTCTCTTAACTTTGATGCCATGCTTAATGCCAATTAATAAATCTTTTCTCCAAATGAATCCTCAGAGAAAAAAGATCAGCCTAGAAAAATATATATTTACATTCAATGGTAAGCCTACCCCCCCCCCCCCCCCAGGATATTAAACTAGCAACAAATGATGCATGAAAGTACTCACTTTTTACAGATTATTAATCAGTTCAAACACAAAATATGCACTAATCTTTTTTCCATGTGCGAAGAATATCTCCTTCTATCTCCACAGTCCCAAAAGTGGCTTACATGACATAGCAGGCAATAGGAAGTCCCAGAACCTAGTCACGGATATTTTATTAATGGAGAAAAACGTGTGTGATGAAAGTAAAATCCACATTCAATTTTCACACTCTTGGAAACACTTACCTTGGACTTTGGTGTAAGGCATCAGTAAAACCAGACTATTGTTGTGAATATTACTGGAAGTGTTCGGTTTCAAGTCCTTTGAAAATAAAACAAGTGATTGGAACATTTTTTCCATGTCCACAGACTGATGGATTACAGCAGGGCTAGTTGAGCTCATATGCTGCATAACAGCCTCCATATACATCATGACAGTAATGGTAGTCAACACAACTGATATATGGTGTTTAAATTCAAATTTTGTCATGTTACGCAATTCTAATGTAAATATAGTAGTCTGACTTAAAATTCTTAATTGTCCTGTCATTGTTTGGATGATGTCTGTGAACTATGGTCAAGTAATTACCTTTTATAACTGTACATTAACATTAAGGGCTAAATTTGTTTTAGGCCTACTTTAAATGAATGTGAGTGTTTTCCAAAACGTTTAAATATCATTACTGGTGGTCATGGATTCTTCTGACGACGAACACTAGCATGTCTTACTATTTCGTAAATGATCCTGGATCTGACAAGGTTAAACTGGTATTCGGTTTGGTCTCATCACTATCATTGAAAACTGTTATCCACTTCTCTTTTCATGGAACCCTTATATATTTGGTAACAATTTGAACAATCAGGCATTTTCTGCACATATTACAGTGCAGTAAGTGCTCCAAGTGTAGTGAAACTGATGTTTTTTATAATTGTCCGATGAATATAGTTGGTTATTGTGAAAGTCATGTCAGGTTGGCTCAAAGTGTTTAATGTACTCTTTCTCTGTCTGTCTCTTGTATAAATAATTAGCATATAAATCAACTGACTGACAAGTTGAACTACGTCTGATTATAAATGAAAAAATTTAAAACTGTTACAGGAAAACAGTTATACTTACAGTTACCTTAAGGAATTTCAAATGATCCCTCCCTCTCTCTCTCTCTTCATAAAACCGAATTCTTTCTCTGATAAATGTAGTAGAATTTTACAATAATTAGGACTGTTTTACAATTTTACCTTTTGAACTTTATAGAACCACAAGTAAGATGTATATTATGCTTGGCTGACTTACAGATGACTTACAATGGCATACTACGTTTTTGGAATTCTAAATTATTACCCTAATAATTGACTTATTAGATGATTTGTGGGATTATATGCTTCCTTGAACATTTAAATGTCCTTTCAAAAATACTTCTGGAAACCAACTTGAAATGTGACTGCTATCCTTACAAATTGTGACTATTGTAATGCATTTTTGACGACGTTTTAATGATTTGAGGCCTAATGTCACTTGCTTCTGGCAGATGTTTAACATTTGAACCAATGTACTTACTATATTTGGAAATTCAAACACTTTTCCTTTTGAAATACTCTTAGTTTATCTCCTTTAAAACAACATCATGTCTTTAACTACATGCCTAAAACACATCGAATTATATAATCATGTTGTTTAGATTCTTATTGATGGTCATTTCAGGCCTAGAGGGCTTTTCTGATGGATTGATGTTGGTGTTGGTGTCGCGTTGTGGACTTGTATGGATGATGATCATTGTTGAGATTGTGGTTGCAAGTAGTACCTTTTTAAATACTGAATAATATTGACATTTGCAACAAGTTAAGAACCTCCACTTACAAATTCTCTGATGTGCTGCAAATTTTGGTCCCTTTTCATAAATTGTATGGTCCTGTATATGCATGAATGATGCAAATGTTCAAGCCAATTTACTGAAATAGGCCTATAATTTCAAACAAAACTTTTTGCATTCTGTCATGTGAAAACTAGATAAAGTTTTTTCCCCCTATGGACCTTTGCACTTATGTTTTGGTCTCTTTTGGGGAAATACGAACTATAAATTTATATTTTTCAGCTATACATACCAAGGAACATTACCTTTGGTCGGAATTGACTTGGATTTGTTTTGTTAGGACTACGGTTTGGATATGGTAATGACACTGTCTAATGGTTACAACCTGTTGCTATTTATCAAAATGATTTTGCTGATGAATCACGATTTTAGCATGTTTATAATGGATAAAATTGAACATGATTGGATGTACCAGTACAAAAAAAAAAGAATCAAATAAATTCAAGAATAAATTAGATTAGATATGTGCTATATTTTAGGTACTCAAGCTGTGCCCCTGTAGAATTGATCAGTGAACAATGACATATTATCTGCCTAACAGGTCTGCCAATAATTCTGGATCTGTAAAACAGTTCCGCCCTTGGGACTCTGTCCCATGAGTCCAGAATTTATTAAATATGTCCCAACAATGGACATTCATATTTTAGTGTGTTTTGCTATGTACAACGTCTCGCAGTGCAAATGAACTTTTCAGGCTTTCAGAATTCAAATGATGCATTTAACACGTCTGTTGATGGCAGTTGTCTTGTATATGTGATGTGTACCTTGCAAGGGAATATATTTGGATTATTCTATACCATCAACATTTAACTATTTTTTCAATTCATAAAATACACTATACTTTGTGGTGTGGCCTTTGGGACTTGGACACGAGAAAGTTGCATGCCCAGGTAAAACATTTCCCCCTTAAATCGGCCAAACCTGGCTGCTGGTCAAATGTCGTCCACTGTAATGTTTCTCACCAGATTCAACAGTAGTAACACATATTATGTCTGAGAATTGTGGATGTTCGAATGTTTTGTTTGAATTTTGTAAACTAGGAGAGACCACTTTTTACCCATATGTTCATAATAAACCATTTTAATAAGAGAGCAGTCGCAGGGCATATCTGGATCATAATTTGTAAATCGTCTTTCAACAGAAGTAAAACGAGTGAAAGTAATACCATAAGCAACGTCACTGATATTATTCACGTTGAGCATCCGGGATGCACATTAGTGTGAGACTTGAATTCAGACGTATATTTTGAATCTCATCATCATAAAACCATTTTGACACTATCAACTCAAAATTTAGTACATTGCTACATGTGTTTATATGGAAATTGTTCATAGCATTTTATGTATCATGAACATTGAAGAAATGCTTAAAAAGAGATAGAATGGTCATAAAAGTTGCTGGTCTTGTTTTAATCAGGTAACATTCCATAGTTCCATTTTTGTGTGTGCAAGTCTAATTTACATTGTTAGACTGGTGACTTTTCTCAAGTTCTCAAGGCTTCAAAGTCTGTTTTAACTATTTCCTCCTCAAACCAGTCAAAATAGACTGCTTGTCAAATATTGTCTACTTCAATATTGTTCGGTAATTTCAAAACTTCTGTGTATTCTTTCAATCCTATGGAAGGAGGTTTTATTGTTCACACCTGTCACAAAAGACAAAGGGTAGTTGCATAGTAATGCTGTCATTGTTACCAACTAATATAAGACGTTTTATTTTTTGTTTCAAAATAAAATTAATAGTTGCTCTATTAGTCATTTGCGCTCATGCCAGTCACACATACTTTGACTGCATTCACTGCCTAATATATATTTTTTTCAGCAAAAATTGAACTACATTTTTAGAATAGTAAATAATGTTTACACACACAATTACGGTTTCAGCAGATATGACAAATGCGCTTTAGACGCAAATCAATATTTTATGAATATACATACTGTGATCTGTGTTTTTGTTATAATTATGACATACATCTGGGCAGTAAAATGACAATGCAAATGTTTGGGAGAAGACACATATACCTAACCGCATTCATGATTTGCTGGATTCATCAAAGGCCAGTGAGTTCTGTTCAACGTCAGAGTAAACATGATATTCATGGTTACTATTCACAGACACATTGTAAGAGTTTATTACCTTAGTATAACAACCATCAGAGTGGGATATTTAGTCCACTTGAAAGCTAGGTCTTTTTTTTTTTCAGATTTGAGCCATTTGTCTAATTAGTGGATTCTCAGACCATTTCTGTTACTGGTTAGTGGCCTGTCCGGGTTCAACAGTCAATGTCCACAGGTCTGCTTAGGAGGCAAGTCAGGGAGCTTAGAATAAAAACAAAATTGATAATTCATAAGTCAACAGGTGAGGTTACTTGCAAAAAGTTAACATGTGACAAAAGTGATCATAAAATCATCATATAGAGAGACCCTCAGCCCATGACGCTATGACTTCATGAAAGTACAGTGGTACCCTCTTATAAGGCCTCTCAAATGCACTAGAAATATAACCTTATTTGATGGGAAGAATATGATAAAAATACCCCACTGGCTGCATAGACAGGTCGTCTCTGCAGGTCAAGGGGTACTTTTAGGTAGAAGGGGGTGGGGGGCTTCTATCTCTACTATGTTAAAGCTGAGCCAGTCTGGTACCCATGAACTTTACTACTTTTTAGTGATAGACTGAAATGGAGTCAGATGATGTTTTTGATAATAGTGTTTTAAACCAATTGCCAATCTCAATGGTAAGAATCAACCACACGAAAAATGTTCAATCTCAATGGTAATAATCAGTTATGGCAATAAACCACACAAGGAATATTCTCACAATTTTGTTTATATTATTTCACTTTGCTGTCAAATCATTTTGAAGAAGCTCTTGCAAAGCACAGGCTTGAAAATTGTTGAATTGAATTTACAACTGTCATTCTCCACGTTTGCAGACCGTACATGCTGCAAAAGACATAATTTTGCTCTGAAGTGTATTTATATGAGTTATATGAAAAGAAACTTGCAACAATAATGAAAATCTTTATTCCCGTTTCCACAGGCACACTGAGTGGAGTCGATTAGATCCTATTTAAACAGATCTGAGTTTAGCTTGAGCATCCCATATGCAACCATGTAGGGAAACCGCAAGCATTCTGATACCTCTGTAATATACTTTGTTTGTACCTTTTGCCCCTGGTTAATTTTTTTCTTAAAAGATGCAAGGTTTTCACAATTACGCATATCAGCAGGCAAGTTATTCGGCAATCGAACAACTGATGTAAAAAGTTTGAATGTTTGAAATAGGTTTTTGCGTGATCCCAAAGCAGAGAAAGTCGTATCAGATCGGACATTATACATTTTCCTTTCATTGACCAGGTTAGGACTGAATAAACATATATATGATCACAGTGCATCATCTTGTAAATTAGATCGGCTGGCTTTTTTACGGTGCTGATATTTTGTTTCAAAGCCTGTTCGTTCATAAAAATTAAATCATGACTAGTCCTAGAAATTGCCCCAGTAATAAACCTGTCTTCTGCTAATTAGATATTTTCTAGTTATTAAAACTCCTGCAACGTGCAGTTGTCCCATACCGCTAATCTATATACAAGGGAGGTCTGATAAATGAAAGATAAAGAATCTCCGAGGATTTCCTGTAGAGACGAAGCTTCAGATTTTTAAGAACATTCACCATTTTTATTTCTTGGATTGTTAAATTCTTGATATGGTTCGACCAAGAAAGGTCACTGCAAATTGTTAAGCCTGAATGTTTTTGATTCGAACCCTCCTGTAGTTTTTCATTCCAGAAAAAAAGTTGGGATAATTTAAAGGATTTCTTTTGTTGGAAGTGACCATACTGGTAGATTTCAAAGGGTTAAATGACTCAAGCCTTTGCTGCGACCAACCGTAAACTACCTGTAAGTCAGCATTGAGAGCATTGGTTGCAGCAATGGCGTCATCCAATCGCTTGAACAGAGTTGTGTGCAAAGAGCTGAATGGATGGTCTGTAACTATTGAATTTCAGTCATGCACTGTCCTCTTGTATTGTATTGGATCTGGATAATGATACATCTGGTGCATTATAATTACATATAAACTAAACAAAATTGGCTACAGTTTCCATTAGCTTCATTAATTATGAAATGACAATGGTTCAGCCGGATGTGGTCCAACAATTAAACTGGCAAGTCACCACATATATTTCGAATCACAATACCTGATAAGAGCTAATGCAATTTCTTAATTTACCTAATTTCACACTCAAAAGTTCAAAGATGCTTGGCCCTTTGGGTCAAAAATTATAAAATTAGGTATAATGAAATTATTAATATTTTACAACACTTGTAGATCACATTATTGTGGTCTGAACAGATAATATGGTATCCTTAAATGCCTAGTTAGCACTAGTGTGTTCCATTAATATGAAGAAAAAATGATTATGCACATGTTAATTAAAAATCTACTATAATACAATGTATCAAAGCACTTTCACGTCTGCAATACATCGAATTCTCATTATCTTTCTCCTTGCAGTTAAACATGTGCTTTTTATTTTATAGTGGCCCAAACAAACATGCAGCTTTCTGTACTTATATTCCTGCTTACCACTACTATGTACCATTAATATTAAAAGGACTTTGCACCATATTACTTAAAAATGTGCTATAAAATTATTAATTTTTCAAAGCACTCGTTGATCACATTATAGTAGTTCAAACTTAGTTATACTTAACTTACTTTTTCCTTAACTACATAGATACCACTGTTGGTTACCACTTATATTTTACAAGGATTATGCATAATCTAAATGAATCAGCAATAGAATTCTTAAAATATCAAAGCACTTGCAGTTCATATAAAATTGGGTTAAAACAGATATATTTAACTTTCTGCACTTAAAAATCGGATTAGCACTATTGTGTACCATCAATATTCCAATATTGCATCACGTTATGACTATTCACAAAGCAAGTAAGTAACTGGTCATTATTATTATTATTATTATTATTATTATTATTATTATTATTATTATGCACCATTCACCAGGTCATATTCACTATATACACATGACGTGTATGAATGAGCGTCAATCTAAAAAGCGAGCGGGCAGTCCAATTTGCCTGCCATGGCATGTAGTAGGGAGAACTGGGACTACATCTTCATTATCACTGTCTTCTGAACAA
The DNA here is from genome assembly GCA_964020975.1 of Hermodice carunculata. Classification (NCBI taxonomy): domain Eukaryota; kingdom Metazoa; phylum Annelida; class Polychaeta; order Eunicida; family Amphinomidae; genus Hermodice; species Hermodice carunculata. Next base: position 44,106,456 of record OZ026615.1, on the reverse strand, counting down.
TTGCCATTACCGATCACAACGCTCTGGCTGAGAATAAATGTCATCCTCCAGGAAGAGATGATCTCTCCTCCTAGAAAAACAGTGACTAGATGGAACAGCAATCTGACTGGAAGTTAAAAAAATCAGAGGAACACTTCCAGGCAGTTTGATGGCTTTTCAGCAAAGATATCAACATTCACTTTTTCTTTGTAGGTGAACCACTGGGTTCCCTGTTTTTGCAAGAATGAAACGGCTTTCATTAATACCTGCAAGGCCTACACAACGCATCCAAAAGTTCAGTTGTTTTAACATCAGCATGGTCGCTTTGTGAGAGGGTAAAGGAGAGATCTAACTTATCAGTATATGGTGTATGTTGGTCATATGCTGATATTGGCAAAGCTTTAGGTTTGTGCTAGGTTGTAAGTGCACGCAAAGCTTCCATGTCCTTTTTGAAAATGTGGTTTGATGGTGGCTTTAGAACTTTGGGAAACTAGTGAAATGGGAGCAGACCTTCTGGGACTTCATAATGAGAATAGTGGCCTAAATAGTAGTGGCACCCTGTGAAAGAAACCCTCTTCACACAATCTCCCACAAATGTAACCAATGCTTGACAGAACTGAAGTTGAGTGGGCACTGGGTATCGTTGTCTTATGCTACTGTGCAAGTGATCATTTGGCAACTGTGTGAGTGACCTCACCTTTACATGAGGAATCAGCTGAACTTTGTGAACTGAGGTATGAGTTCACAATCATAAATTATTACTGGGTACAGTTTACAGACCGTCTATTGCACCAGCAGCACTATGGGAAAAACGTCAAGATAGTATAGATTTACAAAAAAGGAATCCTATACAACATATCCTTGTAACCGGCGACTTCTGCTCTGAGTTCAATACCGCTGCTGGGTCTAAGCAAACGCAGTTTTTGCTTTGCAAATTTGTTAACTTCATATGACAGAACCAACAAGAATCACTTCACAGGCACCTGTCTAGACCAAATTATTTCCAATTTACCCATTTTTTATTACAGTGTCTCCTGTCTGGCCACCTATTTCCACTCGTGATCACTTTGTAGGTGCTACCAATATTCTCTTTTGTCTCAAAAAGAGAACATTATGTAACGGATTTATTTGGAAATTTAAAAAAGCCATAAATTTAATAAATCTTCCAATCAGGATAATTGGTTCTCTGTTTTGATTCGGAAAATGTTGGTGTTTTCTTGTGATAATTGGACTAAATTATAAAAATAATAGAAAAAACGATACCAAGAACATTTATCACAGTGTGTCCATTGGACTCACCATGATTTAATTTCTCATTCTGCTGTGCAAGGTGAAACGTTCATCGTGCATATAATAATGCAAAAGAGAATAAATATGACATACACTTGTGGAATCTCTTCAACACTATTCCCAACCAATACCAAGAACAGGTGAAGGCAGCCGAGGAAACCTTCAATAACAATTGGAGCTTCACTGAAAAACGCAAATCAAAAGGAGAAAGCTTGGTGGCATATGGTCAAATATTTCCTGAATCGTAATCAATCCTTGGCCATAACCTCATTACTTCATGATGATTGGCATATTACTGATAACCTCTCACAAGCGGAAATTTTCAACAAGGTTTTCCTTGACCAGAATAACATGGACTCATCTGGTGGTGGTGCACTACCAGCCATCATTCCACCAGAAGTTTTGAATATCCTAAAAGGTCTTGATGTCACAAAGGTCACGTGTCCAGGTGAATCAGCGCCATTTTAGAGCAGGAGAGGGCACCATCTTTTTGCGATTCACTAACAAGCTGTTCAATCTGTCATTGCGCCAGGAAATCTTTCTTTGTTGCTGGAAACAGGCCCATCTCACACCTCTGCACAAGAAAGGTGATTTACACTTATGTAATTATTATCGCCCGATCTTCCTCTTAAGTTGTGTTGGAAAAGTAATGGAAAGAGAAGTTTTTGACTACGTGATTAATTTCTTTAGAAACAAATACCTATTTTCTTCTAAGTAGTCCCAGTCATGCCTGGAGATTCAACTGTTAACAAACCTTTATCCCCCTATCAAGATCCTTCTCTTGCTGTTGATCTCCAAACGGAGGTTTGAGTAGTCTTTTTGGACACCCACAAAGCATTTTGACCGAGTTTGGCACCAAGTTTTGCTATTTAAATTTGGGCGTAATGAAATATCACACTGCTTGCTTATATGGTTTAAAAATCATTTTTCTAATCGTGAACAAATAGTCCAGTAGAACATGATCCATATTCATTAATTACAAACCCAACGATAACAGCAAAGAGATTCCAAACTTGCCAAAGTATCAATATTTCTCTTTCAATACCAACGTGAAGAAAGAAATTTCACTCCTGACTTGAGACAGGCAGTCATCCATAAAAAGCAACTGTTGGTTTTACACCGGTCCTTTCAACCTTAGAAATATTCATCATTAACTGCAGACAATAGTTCTTTTCCAAAATGTATAGGCCTAACCACCCAAAACACAAATTTCATTACTTTTGCCAAAAATAAAAAGAGACCTGTTAGGCCTATCACCTTTTAGTTCTCCCAACTTGTCAGTCAGCTAAAGATTCTTTTATCAATTGTTTAGACTGTACTTGGGGTACCATTAACACTGGCGTACCTCAAGGTTCTTTAACACTTAACCCCTGATACCTTAAGTCAGGAACTGGTTTCTGTTGACTCTTGGTCCATGGATTGGTTGATAACATTTAATGCCCTGAAAACGGATGCCATGATAGTATCTCAGAACAAAAATCAAATCTATCACCCTCCCTTAAATTTCCAAAATCATCAATTGCAACGTGTTAACCAACATTAACACCTGTAGGGGGGATCCTACGATCTGAACCCCAATGGAACGATCATGTAGATCTTATTATTGTTGAAGCTTCTAGCCAACCTGATATCATAAAAAGTTTACAGTAGTAACTGTGTAGAGAAACCCTACAAATCATAAACAAATCATCCATTCGACCCCTCATGGAATGTGGCAGTGCAGTCTGGGATTGCTACACACAGAGTGACTCGCAAAGATTAGACATTGTTCAGGTGCCATACTAACAAGCAAATTACAAATTATATGGAGGAACGGGTCTCCAAACTTTGGCTAATCGTATAGAAATGAACAAGTCAATTCAAATGTATAAAATTACCCATAACGTACTTCCTGAATACCTAAATAAAATCCTTCATTCGAACTAAAACCAAGACAGATAAGATACAAGGCAAGTGGGTAACCTTCCTCATTTTAGAGCTAGGTCAGATTTATTTAACAATACTTTCCTGCCCAGGACATCAAGACTTTCGAACCAGCTCCCCGTCAACATTCAAAGTTCTAACTCCCTTAATGAATTCCAGAAATAAATATATTCGAAAGTCCCCTGCTCATTTGAAGAGACTTAATTATACTACACTGTTCATAGATCCTCTTCTCTTATTCATGCCAGACATCCGGGTGGGCCGCACAAGCTGAAAGCCCATTTACACACAATTGATTTGTGCGAATCCACAAATTGCTGGAGGCAAAGTGCAGAAGATATATGACCTTCCTTTTCGTATGTCCATTTTGCATTATACAACGAGCCTACAAACAACCATTTCCTATCTTTTCAGTTTCACGTCAGAAACAGTTTAGTTTAGAGCACCAAATTGTACATTTGAAGACAAGTAAAATCTGGCAGTTTAAGAATACTTTGTGAAAACTAAATGCTTCCAGCGTGGTGCTGTTACATAAGTTGCATTTATAAAGTTTAGCACAACTGTGTATTTTGAAAGATTCTCATTCACAGTGGTCGTGGGACCCCATCTATCGCTGCATGGTTGATTTGCTTCGTCGTGTCGGTGGGGTTATCCCATGATTCCGATAGCCAGCCCTTCTGTCTGATTCATTGAAACTGTTGGGTCTTCCTTAAACTTGTTGGCCTGGCAAAATGCTACATTTTGAGATTACAATTCATATCATGGGGGGATGTACCGGGCTGTGTGACGTATTGTCTGTTCCGCCTTCTTGTCTACTTTCTGCTAGAGGGGTTAATATAGGGCTTAGCCCTCCTCCCCAATTGTGTTTCATGACAAATATTGTATATGCATGTGACAACTGTACATTTGTATTGTGATGGAATAAAATATGTTCAAACCTATTTCACTTGACATGTAACGACCTGAAAGTGGAGCGCAAACTTCAGAAACACTTTCTATGTTTTTTCACAAAATGTTCCATACTAATTATTAGATTATTTATGTACTAGCCAGAATGGCCTTTGAAGGCAACTGCCGCACTGCGTGCCATTTTTTCACAAGTATGAATTCTCGAAACGCCATTTTCTAACATACAGTCTTAAGAAATTACTTGATCAAGTCATTAATAGTTGCAGTGATTATTCTGATGCGAACATTACAGCCTTGGTAATTACAAAGATTTTTTTGAGACCATCTTGGTAGTTCACATGCTGTAGTTACAATAATGACCCATGAATGATCTGTAATCCTCGAGCTCGTGATTTTTTCTTTCTTCTGTCTTAAATCCTTAATGTAACTCTTATTATACATAAAGTGTACCATTATGACGTACAAGTACATTATGGATGAACAAATAAAAATTACATCCTGGCACATGATTGTACAGGTGTAATGGTACAGTTTGTTTTGCCCGTCATCATCAGCATGTCTTCCTTTTCCATCTCCTGCTTTATGTAAACCTACATATGGGGCCCCCCAATACCAACACCGCTCCCCCGTCTTATTCAAATTACGTGTCCAAAACAATTTAAGAGGCTAACTTAAAAGTAATCAGACTATTGTGCTGACAAGGATTTGTTTCTGGTCGGTCGTGCGGATGAACGTGAGCCCTGTGACCTACGGTTAGCAGTGCTCTGAAATGTGAAACAGTCTTAGCTGTACCAGGCATATTTTTCGCAGGTTTATTAAACAAACTTTCACATCTTCTTTAAAACAAATTTAAACCAGTAAAACTTTGCAATATCTCTAAATAATTTGGCGATATCGCTTGCTGATTTAGCTATATCTTTAATTAGGCAATATCACTATATGAGGTAATACCTCTGAATTATTTTGCGATATTGCTGAATAATGTAAAAAAATCGCTAGCACATTTGGTGATAACCCTGAATGTGTATGATGCAGCGATAATGCTCAATGATTAGGGGATATCGCTATACGATTTAGCGATATTCCTAATTACACATTTAGTGATATCACTGAGTCACTTAGTGATCGGTTTTAAACGTATTTGTGCTTCCTGTCCTTTTTTGTGCAGTATGGCTGCTGATTTGGAGGTAAGTGGGATAGCTGCATCCTCCAAAAGTGTTTTGCTGAGAATTGATAATCTTCTCTGGCATAGTAAATGGGTTCATTATCATGCTGCGAAGACAGTGAATGCTTACTATGAATTTTGTCGTAAAACTCAGCAGTCAGGCGTGCAGCTCCAAAACTCGTTCTTTTTCACCATTCACTACACACGCACAGTATAATTGCCCAGCAATATCACTAAATCATTTGGTGATATGGCTAAATTCATCTTATTTGGCAATATATCTGTATCATTTAGCGATATCGCTAAAGCATTTACGGATGTGTCTAAGTCCTTTAAAAATAGCACTAAATGATTTAGGGATATCAGTGAATGAGAACATTGATATTGAGATATTGCCAAATGATATAGCGATATTGCTGAATGATTTAGTTATATCACCAAATAGGATTAAATGTCAAAACGACTTGCCATACATCCAACTGCAAAAGATTGCAGAATACAAAAAGTGCATTCATTAAAGGGCAGATTATTGTAAATTGTGATCAATCCTGTCTTTATAGTTACATATACAGAGAATTGCGTACATGTATTATAAATAATAATATGTGTGTTTGCTATCCATCCGTTTTATTGCTACAATTATGGTTTTACAAACATGCAATGATTATCTGAAATTGGAGGTAAATACGGGACATAAATAAAAACCGATTCTTATCCATTTGATATATGCCATCCTCAGTTTCAGTAATGAATGCTTTATTGATCCCCTATTGTATTACTTAATGTTGATTGACTTTAATAAAAGATATATATTAAATCAAAATGTAAGCTATGTTTGTCTAGTTTTGGAACAGATGGTAACTTGAAACAGATTTCTTTTTGCAGACCTTTCATCGCAGTTGACTTTAGGGCATGGGCAGTGATCCGTTGTCCATCTAACTACATTTCATATTTGTTACTTATTGTCCAAAGTTGTCAGTCAGATTTCTACAAATTATGCTGATATATCCAGAGATTTGAGAAAAAATTGCTTCAATAATTTTGGAGATTTTGGACTTGCCTGTTTTGGTACTCAATTTTATCTTTTTGGGATCATTCTGTTTTAATATTCACTCTCCATGTTTTCTGTCAGGTAAATTCGCTGGGGCCATAAGTTGCAAGCAGCTTACGACACCAGTTACAAGTTTGCCTAATTGTACTAAGAATTTGGTGAAAATAATTATATTTTGACATCATTATATTTTGATATTCACCTTTCAGACATTTAAGGCTAGCTAGTTTTCAGTCAGGTAGACCCCCGGGGCTATAGGTAGCAAGCAGCTACCGACGACAGTTATAGGTTTATTTTTTTGTACTTAAAATTTAGTTAAGAAATTATAAATTTAAACAATTATAGTTTGATTACATTATCTTGACTTAAATGCTAATGACTTTAATTCTTTTCTGTCATTCCTAAATGTCACATTTACTCGACGGCAAAAATTACTCAACATTTACAGTATTGACTCGAATGTCACAAACTTTGACTCATTCTGTTGAAAAAATAACTCAGATTTGGCAGCCAAATGGGGTTTTATCGTTTCCAGACATTTATAATGAGGAGTTGGTGTCATCAAGGGGTTTGTTTTACACTTCTGGTACCGGATGTCCATTGTTACAGTACTTGTTTAGTAATTCTCTCGGTTTGTACAGGCGGTGTAGCCGTAACTGTTTATTTTATAATCTCTGGGACTGCATATAATGCTTCAGCATGTTTCTACTTCAGTTATGCACTGGCAGGCGGTTGGGCAAGGGTGAGCTATCCAACTAGAAAGGGTATATACTATTTCATGGGTTAGCCAAATTATTCTTATCTGAACTTGTACCACACAAATTCAGAAACTATGTTTGGTTTCACAGGTTTTCTTTATTCATATTAAACCCCTGCATTTATAACCAAAGCATCACTTATTCAGTTAAGTCATCATTTGCCACATTCATATATATTCATTGTTATGTGGGTTGTGTTTGCTGAATATTTAGCTTAGACAAGGAACCTCTACTGGGAAAGACATGTACCGCTGAAGACCTTTTATTGTATTTAGGCTAATGCAGATTATGTCAAAGTTCTACAGAGAAACGTACACAATATGCACAATAGCACTTTCATATTTATATAGGTTAGACAATGACAAGTTAGCTTATGGACAGTCTACAATTTGAACTACGGAATAGGGTAACAACGGTTCTAGACGCAAGACTCAGGTATTACACGGTGGATTTCCTGTGGATGTAAAAATGAAATGGTATTGACTCAAACGTTAATGTCATTTGGCACAGAGTTTTATCTTCTATTACCTATAAATGTTAGAAAGGCCTTGCATTTGTGTAAAACGAAGGATATTAAAATTTCTTTTTAATGTATGTCATGACATTAATAAGCTGTGTCATTTATCAGTAATGCTGTTCAATCATATTTATGGCTCTTTCACATTCTAAATATTCACATGTAGAGAGATGTATGACGCAATAGATATTGTGCCTGACGAAAAATTTATTCAGTGTCATCTTAGAAGTCCCAAGGTCAACGTGCAGGTTGTAGACCTTGATAGTGCTAAATATCGATATTATGGGAGAATACACTGAATGATCAAAGTTAACAAGTTTGTAGATTGAGATCAAACCTGTCACAGAAAGTGTACATACTCAGGTACAAATGTTATATTGTTTGAAGTTACAGCATATGCACTGCATGATCACCGATCTTGTTTTATTTTGTGATAATTTTAGAACAGGCTATCTTCCTGTCCAAAGTATATATATCATTAAAATTCCAGTGAGTCTGTTTTCCTTCAGTCTGTCTACCATTTGAGCATGCACATTTATGTTCTGTAACATGGCTTTTCGTTGTTTGTTTTTTTTCTTTTCTTGGTAACAATTCCAGCTCTGAAGTGTAAATACGTATTTGGTCTTCGCCCTGAGCTGGATGACCACCGATACTTCACAGATGAGTGCTTGTCACATGTGGTGAACACAGCTGTGAAGTATTACATCATGATTATAAAATGCACATTTACGGTTCAGTGTCGCAAGACTATCCACACAATGTACAGTGTGACTACCCTGTAGTGTCTACTATTTATCCATTATTGTAAACTGTTGTTTTTCCGCAGATACTGAAACACACTTTATGTAAATGTACGTTTGTAAGTATGTCAGTTTTCAATGTTAAAAAAGCCCCATGCAGTACTTCTATAATTGAAAGAGACTTGATTTCCATGCATCACAAAGTAGCAATAGTATTTTCAAATAAAACATTGGTTGCATGCATCTGATATACAGTTACGCCCGGCTATAAGTTAACAGCCAAACCCTTTTATCGCGTTTTGCTGGTGTTTTGCTTGTGTTTGGAAACGTTTGGAATGTGTTTGGAAAATGTTTGGAATGTGTTTGGAAAGCGTTTGGGAAAAATCTCAAACACTTTTACAAAACGTTTGAACACTTGCACAAAGCCACCGAACACTTCTCCAAACGCGTTGAACAATTACCCGAACGATTTCAAACACTTTCACAAACGCATTCAAACACTATGCATTTCAAACACTTCCATTTAAATGATGAAGAATCTCAAACGTATTTTCAACAGGTCCAACAATATGTGATGTACCTACATGTAAATGTACACTTATCCAGCATTATAGATTGTATATATTTATGTAAAACACGATCCAAATACGTTTACCCAAGTGTCTAATTAAACTAAAATTAATTAAAGACTTAATTCTTCATTTAAGATGTCAGGAATACTTCATCTTTCACAAACTGTTTGTTTCGGAGTAAATTCGTAAGCAATATCATGATCAGATCATGATTCATGATCTGATCATGATATTGCCTATAAATTTACTCCGAAATAGTTCCTAATTTTTAATTAAAATATATATAATTACTCCAAGGACCAATGGAGTATCGCCTGGCTTACTCCACTGTAGCTAATTCTATTGCTTGGCTTAGTAAGCCAAACAATACTTAAATTCAGCTGCTTCTGTGTTTCCATTCGAAATTTGAAAAGTTAGCCTTTTTTCAAGACCTTCACTTTCAGTAAAAGTATGATAGCAACTGGGTATACTTGCTACTGAAAGATCTGTAACTTTATAATAAATGAAGTGTTAAACATGTTAATGTAGGCATATTATTTGTTTTCTTCTACCGATACTTATTTCAACTTTATTGTGAAATATACATAGTGGAACTTTTTGGCTTATCCATAAATGAAGGCATGCACATGTTGTTGGGAGTTTTAGGTGCTGATAAGCTTTTTAGACACTTGTAAAAAAATATTCCTGCCATTAGAACTAGATTTCCAAGTGTACATGTACATGTATCACATACGTTTGGCGCAAAGTGTTAAGTATTTGAAAGCTTTTGGAAAAGTGTTTGAAAACGCTCGGCTTTCACCAAACCCGTTCGACAAAGTGTTTGAAAGCGTTTGGAAAAGTGTTGGAAAGCGTTTGGCAAAGTGTTTGGAAAGTGTTTGGAAAGTGTTTGCAAAGAGTTTGCTACGCGTTTGCTACGCGTTTGCAGAACGTTTGGCTCTCACTGAAATTGTTTGGGAAACGTTGGTGCGTTTGGCGTTTGTTAACTTGAACGCGAGCGTAACTGTAGTTAATCTGTTGCCGCCAAGTGGCAACTAAATGCTGAAAAACATTTTCAAATTACATTTAAACATGGTTTTACAAGAAAATGGCAACACTTTGGTCCTTGAATGGCTGTCTCACAACCCAACGGAAAGAACTGCAACTTTCTTCTGTTGGGGCACGTGCTGAAAAATACTAAGTAACCAAATGACGAGACCAACCCAAATTCCAATAATATGTCTGTCCAAATTATCAGTGTTAATATACACAATGAAGTGCCCACATCTTGTCATCAAATGTGTTTATAAAGATTGGTTCTCACCGCAGAATACGAAGTTAACACCTCTTTAATGTGGCCCAGGCATGTGTTTGTCATAAGAACACCTCCTTGTTCCAAGCATCAGTTTCAAATCATACTTGATACAATCAACCGCCTGTTATGTAATTTGAATCAGGTAGGTGATTGTAATTTCCTCCGGGCTTTCCAATTATTTTTCAACTTATTTGTCTTTAGAACTTATTATTTTCTGATATCACATGCCTACACTTACCTGTCTTTCTTTGTAAAGCATACTTGTGAGAGCAAAAAGGGGTACTTGCTTCAATTTCATTGTACTTGACGTAGGTAAATGGCTATACAAATTGGTGAACCATGTTTCATCATTCATTTAAGATGCCATACTTTTCGTACTGTGGCACTTATTAGGAATTACCAGTTTCCCTTCTGGACATGAGACACATCGAAATATTTTTTTGTTACAGAAAACTGCTTCCTATTCGTGATTAATATCAAAGATTTTAAAACAAGGCTTATGTTTCATTCTACGTTTGTCACTCAGTATAAGAAACTCTGGTTACAAAAGCGTAAAATTTAACGTGCACATACCTAAATGTTCAAAACATAACCACAGGTTTAACCAATCAAGACAAATTTGCTTAAAATTTCTGAAAGCACTACCCCAACCTTGTCTCAATTTTGGAAAGAAACTTAAGTATTGCATTCTTATTTTTCCCCAAATTTCTAATACATCCATTGGACTGCATATTATGTTTATAATTATCTTCCATCCATAAATGCCCATTGTTCAAATGATGATATTATCTGCTGTTCAAAAATTCTCACACAATGAGAAGGTCCATGCACCTTCATGTAAATGTACAGTATGGACACAGACTGACAACCTGTAATGTATTATTCCTATTTGGTGATATCATGGAAGATAGAATAGAAGGGCTACCTGCTGAGTAAAATGAAAAATTCGGTGGAGCATAACCATTTGTACATACACAGTAGAGACCCACCGAAAGTCGATCCTATGTTTGAAGAAGATCTGGTAAAGTTTTTTGGGGTTTTTTTTTGGGGGGGGGGGTGAAAATATAAATTGTGGGTGGACAAATGGAAGATGGATGACAAATGATCAATAAATTTGTTTAACATCTCAGCCTTTATTAAAACAATGGCAGTAACAGGCATGGTGATAGGATATTTTCAGACACAATTTTGAATGAAATCGTTACTCATTTTTGACAACAATTACAGGAAAGTAAAATATGTAAATTCAATTATTATGGGTATGATTGATAAAACAAAATCAAATAGATGGGAGGAAAATGGGCGCATTTTCAGTTGTGTATATTACAATTAATGTTTTTGCTTCAGAAGATAATGAAACAAAGGCAAAGGAGGCATACAGCCACTTGTTCAGCTGCAGTACTATGGACCCATAAGGGGTGAATATCGTATTTCTACATCCAAATCCTAAACAGCTCATGAAAATGAATATCACCAGATATAACAGCCATAGCCGAATATCCAGCAGTCGATACATTATTTATTGCTGTCTTAAGTGTCACTTGTGTTACTGTTTGATATTCACCTGCATCAGATGATGGAGAAAGGTATACGAGTTGGGGTGTCTATGATAACCCATCATTTTGTAGAAACAAAATATTAAGACAGTGAACGTATCTATCTTGAAATAAATAATTCATACCCGCATGTACTTAAACAATCCCTTCCAATGGGCAGATTTCAGTGGCTCAACATATTGTACGAACTATGTGGCCAAAGTTGACTTTGACAATCAATCCAAACTCTGTTGAACACACAATGATCTTCCTCTGCTACCACAAAATAAAAAAATTCGGTATACATCTGACATGCTTTTTCCAGTTTGTGCTCATCTGCTATAAAGGTAAAACGATCATTTGGATGAAAACTGATATTACAGACTTGGCTTGAGCCATTTATAAAGAATGACTTTTTGACTTATACCACTTCGGATTTTTAGAAGGACTTCTGCTTAACGATAAATAATGCTCTTTTTGGCAAAGTAATGGAAAATCTTTGCAACTGCATTAATTACACCTGCATGACAGAGGAAAACAGTTAGACATGTGCAACAGCAAATTACAAGACACATCACATTTTCATGAGAAATTGGTAGAACCAGTAAGATCACAACATAGATTGTATTGGAAAATCCCAAATAGATGGAAAAAGAAGAGTTGGGCCCCTTAAATGTGCTCATCATATACCAGTTACCTTGCCAGAGTAGCTGCCACTGTTTGGCACTCAATCTTTTAAATGGGTGTTCACAGACACAGCTTTTTTGCTGCATTGAGTGAACAATCCTGATTTAAATGCTGGACTTGCTATATTGCTAATGACTTTGGACACCTTGAACTTTTCTACAAATTGTCCCCTTTACAGCAATACAAACAACAGACTTGCAGTAGATACATATATACCAATGAGTGTTTTTGACAGAAAGTTTAACATCGGGCAGGTTAGGGATTGAAATGTAAAGTATTAAAATATCTAAGAAATCTATAAAAAAAAAAAGAACACAATGCAGTCATAAAATGCGAGATCTGTCATCAGGAAACGACATTAAATGACCTCGTACATTTAATGAAAACTGGTAAACAAATTTTGAGACAGGTCCAAAATATCTTAATGTAATGGAGGAAGAGTGTGTTTATAATTTTCCAGATTCATAAATGTCACATAAACGATGTAGGCCTACTATTTTCCTTTGCTGTAAACTCAGGTGACTGACAAGTCAGGATGATTTAAAAGTGTTCAGCCTACCAGGCCTCTTTTTATTTTTAGAAGTAATAAAATTTTGGTTTTGAGTTGTTAGTCTGATACATTTTGGAAACACTATAGTCTGTAGTTAATGAAGGATATTTCATAGATTGAGAGGACCCGTTTAAACAAACAGCTGCCTTTTATAGGTGACTGCGTGTTTCATGTCCAGAGTGAAATTTTTTTCTTCACATTGGTATTGGAGAATAAATAGTGATACTTTGGTCACTCTGGAATCTCTTTGCTGTCATTGTTGAGTTTGGAATTTATGAAAATAAGTCATAGTTTCTATACTATTACAGCAAGCATTAATCGGATCCAGAGGCAAATAGCTATTTCAGCAAATAATGACAAGTGCTACATTTCAAATGATAGTATTTACATTCTTATGATTATAAATCCCCAGACCAAAACGTTTGTCATGTTAGTTCTATGTAAAGCACGATAAAGCTCCTGATATATACTGAACCAAACAAATAACGCAACTTTTTCATTTGGGTTTATTTTCACTTTGGAACTGTATTTAAAGTTCAGAAATATACGAACCGTTGTTAAATCAGTCTAAAATAATGCACCAAGTAGTGTGACCTCAAGGTCGAGTACCCTGACCTTGCCATGGGGTCATTGTCATGAATCAAGAGTGACTACAGCAGGCTATTTTACGCAAGTCTCTGACACCTGAAATTAAGGTTGCCAAGTCTTTGATTCTGGGACAGGAAAAGGCCACATTGAAATCAGCCCAAGCGTAACTGTGTGCGAGGATATGAGGCTTTCAAAGTGTGGTGGTTGTGCTGAATCAAGGACAACTGCAGGATTCAGTGTTACCCACATGACTAAAACATTCACACCTTTACTGGTTGGGTGTAGCCCCTAACGGACAATAAAAGGGCAGCATGGGATTCATTTGGCACAGTATTTCAAGAACTATGGGTCGAGTAGAACGGTAGATCGGGAGAGAGGAATTGGCATGCTACAGGCTGGTTTATCTGCAGCAGAGGTGGCAAGAAGACTGTAAGTCCACAAATCCACTGTATCCAGACTTGCTACAAGATTCCAGGAGACTGGGGCCACAGCTGATAGACAGCATCCAGGGAGACCAAGGGAAACCACACCTGTACAAGACGGACACATCAGGGTGTAACATCGACGGAACATAACTCAACCAGCGACTAGAACTGCACAACAGACACCTGGCAGAACCAATAACAGAATATCTGCCCAGACAGTCCGTAATAGACTACAAGAACACCATCTACACGCCAGGCGTCCTTAGAGGGGTCAAAATTTGGCACAGGCAAGAAGGCAAGCCCAACGACAATGGGCTACTGCCCATACTCGCTGGACCCATCAACAGTGGAGGGATGAGCTATTCACCGATGAATCCCGCTTCACCCTGTATCATGCAGATGGTAGGACACGTGTTTGGCGACGAAGGGGAGAACGCTACTCAGATGCCTGTGTGCTGGAAACAGATCGATTTGGAGGTGCATCAGTGATGGTGTGGGGTGGAATTTCATTCACAGCCAAAACCCAGCTAATCTTCATTGAAGGCAATCTTAGCGCTGCCTGTTACAGGGATGAGATCCTTCAGCCTGTTGCTGTCCCTTTCATTAGACACCACCAACTCCACTTGCTTCAACAGGACAATGCTCGGCCCCATGCCGCTAGACAGACGATGGATTTTCTGCAAGGAGAAGGAATTAACGTTTTGCCATGGCCAGCCTTCTCACCTAATATCAATCCCATTGAGCATCTTTGGGACTACCTTCACCAGCTTGTTCGGAGACGGGATCCAGTGCCCGCCAACTGCCAGCAGCTTCGCCAGGCTCTTCAAGAAGAGTGGGATCGTGTGCCCCGGCAGATGGTGCAGCGGCTAGTGTCATCCATGCGCCGACATTGCATAGCAGTTACAGATGCTGATGGTGGTCACACACAGTATTAGTGGAAATGCCAATTTGTGAACTTTACAAATCAATGTTGCCCTGTTTATTGCCACCTGGTTGCGCCCTCGTTGACAGTTTCAAGTTTTTGTTTTTCACATGTTATGCCAAAAAGACTGCAGAATATGGATCTAATTTGTTTCTGTGATATGAAAGTAACAATAAATATTTAAGTTAAAAAGTGTAAGGGTTGCGTTATTTGTTTGGTTCAGTATAGATTCAAGGTTCAAGAATTATTTAACTTGCATCATGGATGGGCCAAGTCAATCCAGCAAAACAGAATGAACAAAACGTCTGATAAACAAAATGGATAGTTTCTCCAATGATCAAAGTAGCCTGGCACTATGCAGTTTGGAAACCTAGATACAAAGACATGCAGCCAAATTTAGACTTTTTGTCTGGTCTCATAGGATTGGGCAATACACATGTAAATGCTCCCCACTCCCGTTGATGGTAGTTGATGACCTGATGTAGGAAATGGCCAGGCGTGTAAAAGACATTTCCTAAAATAGTCACCATCAGAATACAAGTATTGTATTACTTGTACAGAATTTTTGTGCTGATGCAAATGTTTTCAGACTAAAAATCTGAATGCTATCTTGGGTTTTGAAAATACAAGAGACAAATAACAAGAAACTGCATTAGCCAGACAGCTTAAACCTGCCGTTGATCAGTGGTGGAAGCCCTTGAAGAAGCAATGTAGAACCAGGGTGCCTGGTGGCTTTCTCCTCATTGACTGTGGACAACCAAAAATATTTTATATGTTGTTGATATGGCACTCGCACATAACTACCTCCATTGAACCATTCTTTTTAGGAATGGGGATTTGGTTGAGTGGATATGTGCGTTTCCCATTTCAGCTAAGAGACTGGTGCCAAAGGTTGCAGGTTCGAGCCCCGCTCGTTCCGAATATAAGATATAAAATCAACATGTTCTCCTCAGAATCTACTGTATTTTTTATTAAGAGCACATGATGGTGCTTAGAAGGTTTTCCAAAGAGTGGGGCCTGGATGCAAAGAAAAACAAATTCAGGTGTGTGTGAGAGAGTGCCATTATACTGTCTTCATTAATTGCATGGCCACCAAGCCTGATAAGTAGTGTGATACCAAAACGCTTTCCAATTTGATAGATGCTATCTGAAATAGTGGGCTCATCATACTAAAAGGCAACATGAATTTCTTTAAAACTGATGCCCTCACTTGAAACATGCTATTTGTGAATGTGTGCTTAACACAGTTAGAGGCAAAAGAATGGATTCAGGAACAAAGGCACAAACTTTGTACATTTGCTGCAAAAGATGTTATAAGAGGAAAGAAAAAATATCGACCAGAGTGGGTATTCATGTCTGCAGTTGTAACATTGTTGGCAACACTTGCCTGCACTCTCTTTATGCCTGCCTAAAATTAGAACCATCAACAAGATTTAATTAGTTGTTATAACTGCGACACATGCAGTCAAACCTTAACCAGTCACCATGAGATCTGTTAAGAAACAGACAAAACATTACAAATTCAAACTTTTGAAGATTGATGATCAACTGACTACTGTGGTACAAGAAAACGATGTAGCAGCAAATAAAACATCATTGCAAGAAAACCTAAAACATATAAAAAATGTAGGAACAGCATATTATATCTCTGTCACCTCATCATGATAGACAGTGTCCTCTCACCAGGGTCACAAGTGAAAACATATGTCCTCGGCGCAGCTGACAGGTGAGACATTGTATCAAGAAGTGATTGCCAATGTTCTAAAGAGTTTGTTCATGAATGCTGGATGACTTTTTGAGTATGTGAAAAAGAGTCTTGATCTGTTTGTCAATAGTAAGGAAGAACTAAACGTGAAAGATGGCTTGATAAAGTGTAGCTAATAAGAGGACCTAATTCCCAACTCCACAAGGAAGAGGTCCAATGTACAGGGTTTCCTAGTCTGACTGAATTTTCGGCATCCTGTGGTAAGAGCCAACATACCCAAAACCATAGTACCTAACTCCATTATTTTTAATTTTCCAAGGAAAGCCAGCAGGCAACCATCACCACCTACCAAGGAAATTTCAGCTGTGAGTAATAAAAAACGGATGTCAAATTTTGGCACGTCACTGGAATCAATTCTACGATGTATGGATGACAAACTGCCAGCCATTTACTTCAACCCTGCTGATTCTGGGAGTGACAGTGGCATGAAGAGACTTGTCAATGCAGCTGGTGTCAGCAGCAGTGAAGCAAAACGTGGTTCAATCAAACAGAGATTTTACACATTAAACAAACAATCAAAAAAGAAAGACTTACATAGAGGCATTGTTGTGCAAAAAATACATGAATGGTGGCATGTAGATCTGTGTGACCTTCTGTCCACCAAGCAAAACAATAGAAATCAATTTATCAGAACAGTGATCTATCACTTGTCCTGTTTTGTTGGGCAGTTCTGGTGAAAGTGAAAAATGCAGAGGCAGTCAGGCAAGCACCAAAGAATGTATTTGACATGCCTTCCACCACACTTAAATGAACGTATGCAAATAGACATCGGAACAAAATTTTAAAAGGTTTTCTACCAGCGGATTAAACAAGATGGATTACAACAATTTCTGCTTAAAAGAGATATCAAAGCAGCAATGGTTCGGAAGTATAATCACACCCTGAAAAAGTGAATGTGGTGATACTTTTTCCCAGAGCAATTCTCCACTCTTCTCATCGAACACCACATTATGCAAGTGGACATGATAATCTGCAGGATATGCAGCATAAAGACATGCCACCACACAGAAAAAAGGAACGAGCCAAGCCAAGGCTGACAACTAGTGATTCCTTTTGCAGGAGTGAATCCCAAGAGACAATTTACAACGGCTATCAATGGAAACATGAAGTTTTTGTCAGAAGATTGTACCTAGAACAAGTGTCTACTATATAAAAGATCGGGGGGGGGGGGGTGGTGATGGGACCTTCTATAGAAATGAACTGATGCAAATGACGCACTGACAAAATAAATTGTACATCAAGAGTGTAACACATTCTTCTTTTCATTCAAGGAAACCTTGACTTGAATACTACATGAACCACAATACCATGATAGTGAGGTACATCTGGAAGAAGTCTGTACATCACTAGCTTTCCTTGCAGTTATGATAGTGGCTGTCTCGATAAAAGTATTAGCAACAAAGCTGCTGCACCGATTGGTGTAGAAATTGGTAACAACAGCAATATCATTTGGATCAATCAGAATTGTGGCAGAAGTTTACGTGACACTTCCCTCATATGGGTTAAAGCAGTATATTTCTGTTAGTACTGTAACAGAATATAAAATCAAGCATATACTAAAGTTACATAATTACACTGGTTGTATGAAGTCAGACTGGCAGAGATATTGCATCCCTATAACTAGGATGCCATTCTACCTGTTGACATTCATCTCAAAATCAGTACTGCAGGTACTGAGGATGCATACTCAACAATCGAATAAAGAAACTGTCTTGCAAAGGAAATCCAAATACACTGAAAGATTTACTGAACAGTTTGGGTGCAAACTATGTCATTGATATTATGTACAACAGAAGACACACACGAGGTCACCATAAAAATGTCATGCTGTCTTAGATAGTTGGGAATGTTCAGTAGACAGCTTTGTCAAGTTCTGGGATTTGAAAAGTGCAATTCAGACTGGTCATCTGATTTTGTTTCACATAGGTCATGCAATCATCACTCTTCATTAGACCGAGAAAATGAAAACTAGTGGCATGAAACCACAGCATGCTAAATATGTTCCCCAGTTTAAAAATCCACAAGAATTACATTAAATGAGTTGATCATGGGATTCGAGTTTACAAAGATGCTGAACTACAGGGGGCATGGGCTGGGCAGCATCCTGGCAAGTCACCTCAGACCTGCTACCCAACGACTGATATATACTGTGAAAACACATGGGACAAGAGTTTTTGAGAGGGGGTGGCAAGGGATGTCCTGAATGGTTAAAAATGTCAAAATATCAACAGACAATTGAGAATGATTTCTGGACACAGCTGTTCAGTCACAGAGATGCCCTAAAAAGTAGAAGGCAGCTGAAAATAAAGAGGCATCAGAGTCCAAATAAATACGAAAGACAAGCATGCATCTTTGGATGAATACATGTCAAGATGACTGCTGGTCCATGAAAAGAGTGTGCTGAGGAGCAGGTCTAAGCTGGACCTCTTCACCTTACTCCTCAGGCAGATTGGAGAAGAGGCTTGGTCCTGGGACCCCATCATTCTGTCAGCTCCGGCAATGATGATGGCTTTAGCCTATTTGAAATCAATGAATCCAGAGTAAAAAACAGAGTTAAACTGTTCTGCTTTGCTCCCATAAGTGAAAAGTATCAAACAGACCCTTGTGATGTCTGCAATGGTAATAACTACATGCACAGTCTATTCAAGAGTGTAGAAGGGAAGTTGCACAATGTGAACGTCATCAATCAATCCTCCAGGTCTGCACATCAAATAGATCTGGGAAAAAAGTTATTTTTCTACAAAGGCAATGTAAAAAACAGCTGTAGGGTGTGATGTGGTCTGTGGACACTACTTGACATATGGTTGAATCACAGCTGAGCACTACCACCACTCCTGTCAAGAAATCAGGCTCTGACAGAACGGTCAGCAACCCTAGGTCACCAAGTTAATAGAACTTATGTAGTCTCTGAGCATTCCCATATTTAATCAAAACAGGCAGCTTTGTCATGGCCTTGATGCCAGAATAAAAAGTTACAGGTCTACACCATAATTTCACTTGATTTTATCATCCAAGGGCCACCTGTGCATATATAAAGCCATTCCTTATAAGTGGAAAGTAAGAATGGAAGCTGTAATGCATATGGAACAGGCAACAGCCTTGAAAACTAACATCCCCAAACATCCTATCAGGAGGGGTGTTATACCTACATGTGATTGCCTGGTAATAACACATCTCTGACGAATGCAGGATATGCTTACAAACTTCAACGGAGAGTTATCAGTTTTGTGGACAATGATGTCTATGATGGTTCCTGAGCAAGAATCCTTTCATTTCAGGCATAACACTTTTACTAATTTGTCATTAGTTACACCTACATTTGATTGCCTGGTAATTACACATCTCTGACAAATGCAGGATATGCTTACAAACTTCAACGGAGAGTTATCAGTTTTGTGGACAATGATGTCTATGATGGTTCCTGAGCAAGAACCCTTTCATTTCAGGCATTACACTTTTACTAATTTGTCATTAGATATGAGTGAAAACATACCGGAACCATTCATAACCATCTTTTCCAGAGGTATATACAGCAGAAAATTTTCAAGTATCTGGAAGGTGAAGAAAGAGTGTGCCAATGATATCACACTTGTGACATTTGCCAAGGGTTATAGTCTGTTCACTTTCGGGTTCACACCCTAACATTCTGTAACTCAGATCACTACAAAATGGACAGAATGGGCAGTGTGTTTCTACATGGCACATTTGCAAAAGCCTTAAAGTCAGCAGCATGCATCATCATCCGTGCAAAATACAAGAAAGTGGAGTTTGACAATGCAGGGAATGTAGAGTCACATACCTCTAGCATGAATACCCACACTATTATAGCTATCTTGGGCACACACGATGTGGCAAGAAAATCTCCATTTGGTGAGGTAGATGCATGGCACAAGCTTCCAAGATCTGCACAATAAAAGGAATAGACCCTTTCAGGCCCCAGAGGGCAGCATTAGAGGCTGACCACTTGCATAGTTTTACTTATTTGCATAACAACATATCCCTTTGAAGTTTTGGATCCGCAAACAGCCATATTTGAACACCGTCAACTGCTGTCATCTGGGGTCCTGAACTCGTGTATTGTATGTTG
This sequence comes from Hermodice carunculata, assembly GCA_964020975.1. NCBI lineage: Eukaryota > Metazoa > Annelida > Polychaeta > Eunicida > Amphinomidae > Hermodice > Hermodice carunculata. The sequence goes on along the minus strand of OZ026615.1, from coordinate 44,085,702 downwards.
CGAATAGAGCCCTATTAATGCAGGAAGGAAAAGGCAACATTGGAGTGGAATATCAGTGCCAACAATATTTGAGCACTGACGTGTTGGGTATTATGACCTTCTCAGAATGGCACTTTTACTGAAAGCATAGAATTGAAAAGTTTACAGCAACATGGTCATATGACTATATTAATAATGAAAAGAGAGTTTTAAGGTGACAGAAGCCACACCCAGGGCTTAGAACTCACACCTGCAGGTTTTTTAGCTGGCAGTATTGACAATAGGTCTGAAACATAGTCCAGAAAAAAACATCATCTATATTCATAAATTCCAACACAACAATGACAGCCAAGAGCTTCAACCATTACCAAAACATCAACATTCATATTCCAAACCAATGTGCAATGTGTAGAAACAAATGTCACTCCTGACTTGAGACAGGCAGTAACCCATAAAAGGCAAAGGGGGGTTTAAACTACTCCTAACAAACTTTGAAATATTTTCCCTTAGCTGCTGGCTACATATAGGCCTAACCACTCAAAACCCAAAGTTTTGTACTTGTGCAGAAGATAAAAAGAGACCTGGTAGCCTTTACTCTTTGTAGTTGGCTATCCTGACTTGTCAGTCACCTGAGTTGACAGCAAAAGAAGAATGTAGGCCTGCATCGTTATTGTGATATTCATGGACCTGGAACATTCTAAACACACTGGTCCTCTGTTATAAATGAGTCGGAAAACACAGCCCACAGTACAACATAGCCAATGAAGAGGCACCCAAGATAAAGATGAAGGAGGGCAGACAGGTTGTCCTTACAGCTTGTGTGAAAATAAAAAGTTCACAATGAGACAAAACTACTTTTAGCAAGAAGGAAAGAATTCGAATCCTGAGGCGATCCAACCTTTCACCATTGCTGCAGTTATAATTTTCAAGAATAAACAATTGGGAGCATGACGAAGATAAGCCTTGCTGACGTTCCAAAGGCATAGCAAACTTAATGAATGCGAGAACTCAAGGGCAATCTGACTATTATTTGTAATGGTATGAACTGAGTGTCACCTGTTTCTGGGTCAGCAAACAATTGGTGTGTTATGTCCATAGATCTAGATTTATTCTGTCACTCGTTGTGTTCAACATGTTCAAGGAAGTGCAGAGCAGTCATCCATGTGCATGGGGGCATTGGGATCTAAAAAGTTGTAATTATGTGAATGGATTTTGGTAGTGTTATGGTGTGTCTACAGAGTTTGGCAACACTTTAATGGGGTCTAAGATCATGGACAGGAACAAAATCGAGTTTGTAGAATCTATGGCATTATAACGTGACAGGGATCCACTGGTTGCAGTATCACATATGCGCTAGCACTGAAACTCACCTAACCAGCTATTACAGCACTACCTGGGCATATACATGTACAGCTAGCCACAAGGCTTAGTTATGGAGAATTTATATATATTTTCTACAGAAGATCAGTTATGGGACCCAAGCTTTTGTCTGGCTTTCAGATCAAGCAAATTGCGGGAAATCTGCTATATTCTGAGTGTGGTGGTATATGTGGCCCTACCATATGCATACTAAACTACTGATCACCCCAGAAGTACGTCATATATTCCAGACTTACTGAACATGAAGGTTCTATGGAGCCTGAGGTGAGGGCAAGACGTGCAGCCCTATTATATATAGATAGAAAATGTGAAATGTTCTGGGATCAGCAGCACATATGCATGGTCCGGCTGTGTGTGACCATTATAAATGGATTTGCTTTAGTCTAGGCATTATTGTATACAAGGCACTGTTTGCTTAATAAGGTCAAACTCCACACGTGTATATAGCACATGTTGTCCCACTACACGTGTTGTGTTGTAAGCTTGAACCCTTGTGGCAACATAAACAGTCCCACTCCTTACCATTAAACGCTGATTGACAAACACTCTTTCAAACATGCACTGAATGATGTGTGTATGATTCTGAAGTGTACTGTCAGCTGAGCAGCATTCAAGGTCTTTTAATATGGGCAGCCCATGTAGCAAGCCCAATCATAGATAGTATTAGGTTATGGCTACATGGTTCCTGCAAGGCATTTTCACCTTCTGAGCAGATAAATTTAGATTCAACCATTAAAATATGTCACCACACGCAAAGGAGGAGCAAATGTGTTGAGCGGGAATGCTTCAAACTTTTGAAAAAAATATTAAACAGGAGAAAGTCCTACAAAACTCACTCTGTTATTAAAAGAGGGGCAAGTACGTCTGAGCTTAAACACATGGCACTTCGATACCTGAAACGTCAGAATATTTTTGCAAGCGATATACTTATCAATAGTGGCTGGGCAAAACAACATACAACAGAAAAGTGTATCTGATGGAAAAAATTCAGACACAAGGGAACACAAAAAGGCATCAAAAGTCCTCCTAAGCCTAAGACAAGAACTCCAACAGAAATATAAGAAGGCAGCAATGAGCTTTATTACACTTGTTCCTGTCGATCTTGTCAAGTGAGAGAACCTCAAATGGAGCATGTGCATACCTGGATTGAGGAAGAACAAGACGCTCCTATGTCGGATTTATTGGTACTCAATAAAACATATGGAAATATTTAAAGATAAACATTTAATAAGGAACAAGACACTTTGGATATTAGTCCTCATATCTGCTTTTGGCACACTGAAGCAATCAGTAATGTCAAAAAGAAGGGGAGAGTAGTAGTTGCAGATTATAATAGTCCACAAAAATTGTATGACGGCATATATGGAACATAGAATACAAAAAGAAAATCAAGATTGCCTCTATTTTTCACAATTAATGCATTTATGTAGTCTTCTTCGTTACCCTGTTTATCCCACAGTTGCTTATAATATTTTTTCATGGGCATACACTATCATGTGACTCAGTTATAATCATTCGTACAAGAGTGAGGAGGTTATCAACGTTTGGGAAAATTCAATACTTCCTGGTGACAATATGCTCCCCTGCCTCCCTCAAGAGTGTAAAGGAGTAATAACATAGCATATCTATTTTGCACAGCGATGCAAGGGGATGACAATTAGATGCCAAGTTAAATGAACTTATATTTAGAATTTTCAGCAGGTTATGAAATAGCTCTAGACATAAATGTGCACTGTGACAATAAAATCCAAATTTCAACTGTATGTATCTAAATGGACAAGGTTTTGGAACCATGAGGATTATCTACATGTATTTTTTTTTATGAAAGTTTCTGTGTTACTTAAGCAGTAGTAAAGAAATATACCATTCAAACTGCCATGGATAACAATGAAATACCATTACAATTCTTCAATTAAGAAATCCAGTAGAACACTGTGAGACAGGAATCAAACATAATGCCCATGTATTTATGTTTACTAAAATCAACACATATGTTATAATAAAATGATAAAGATTAATACATTTGATAGTGTATTTGTCAATAGCATTGAAGTGTTTTGATTGATATAGAATACATTTATGTATGCATGCATAGCACATACATTGTCAATATCTCCATCCACAGCCAGAACGATTGGTTTTGTCTTCTGGCTTTTTACATTATACTGCACACACAGTTTTTAGATTTCTGACCACATTACTGATATTGTTCTGTCCTTATGCTTATTGAACTGGAATTACGCTAAGAAAGCAAGAAGACACCTGCCAAATTTATGTACGTGTCTACCTTATTCATGATGAGCCCATTTCAGCTTCTGGTAAAGGAATGTACATCTCGTGCCCATGTTCATTGATGCAAGGGCATCTTAGTGCCACAAAGTCCACATTACGTTCTTTTATTACCTTCCATAGAAGGACAACATTTGCATGCTTTGTCTGCTTCAGACTCCTGAATGGAACCAACCATGTATTCAAATTACAATTGAAGGTAGAATTTGCTTAATGGCGCCATTTGCCAATTATTTTTTTCTGTTAAACAGAATTATAATTTATTTTTGGTGTCCTCCATTTCTTTGCCACAGTCCTGTCAAGTACAGATGGCTGGGGAATTATTCTGAGGTCTGTGGAAGCCATGGCATCTCTTCAGCTTATAATGCCATGATTCCCATACCAAGGTCAGGGCGTAAACTTGACAAGGACCTACACTATGCACTCTCTCACAGAAGTGGTGGCACCTCATTCTGGTTAGATATCCTCAAGCATCTTTACCTGGTATGCTTAAAGCATGCCTTTAGTCCCAGCCTCTTAGGCTCAAGCATTTTCTTTAACCTGCAACAAGTTGGAGTCAAAGGAGTCCTTGAACTAGCTGCTACCCTTAGCATCCATACCCACTGTAAACTTTGTAATGTATTATTTTACCTTTATAGTATAACGTTCCCTTCTTTTTCTTTCGAAACCCTACCAGGTACTACAGTGCAATGTTAAATACTTTCATACATCTCAGAAAGCCCCCCTTTAAATGTAGATACCAAACTACACATTTCTTTTCCTCTAAGCCTCTTACACAATCTAAACCTCTACAGTTACAGTCTTCATCATGTTATTTACTGAAAGCATTTTCTCATTTCCTTATATGCATGGCACTAGTGTAACCAGTGATATACTACCTCATCTGCCTCCTTGTCACTAATCTTACATTTCTGAGTGCTACTCTTTGACCACAACCTTGGTCTCTTCTTCAGGTTAATAACTGGATTGCATTATATTTGGAATTTAGATGATCTAATCAGTTCATATGCCCACTCTCAGGGGAACAAATTGACAATGGTACTTGTAATTATGAATGACCCTTTAGACATACTGAATCTTAGTTCACCTCTTGACACATCTCCAGCGTTACTTTACGATGCAGCCCCTCAATACACCCAGTATTTCATAGTTTTGTTGTATATTTTGTCCAAGTTCAACATGATGTGTGTATACATGTACTAGTGTGAATAATGTTCTGTGCTATGTAATAGAATCTGCTCAGAGTGAGAATATTCCTGATATCCACAGTGCCATCTATGAATTCGCATACAGTCTGTCCATATCAGAATAAAATTGTTGTGGTGCAGGAAGTCCAAAATACAAATCCCGCAAAGTGCATTTATCCTGACTATCGAGTCAAAGAGCGTCCTTTACCTGGAACATAGCCAATCATGCAACAGCTAACAAAATATATAAAAAACAAGAGGGCTGTGCGAACAGCCAATGCTCAGGTGACCTAGACATTAGCTCTGTGACCTTGGATAGGATCAAGGTCACCATGTTCTGAGTAGGTCTGACCTTTATAGAACACTAACATGCAAAATTAAGGTTCCAGTTAAAGTAATTCTCAAGTAATAGCGACGGTACAATTCATGTATGTTGCACTGTGACCCCAGAAATGGGTCAATGTCACTCACGTACTGACTTCATACAGAAACATAAACATGTGCAACATCAAGGTCCTAACTCAGAACAGATCTCAAGTTATCAAGTGAACGGTAAATTTTGTGTCAGTGGTCCTGTGACCTGTAGCCTGAATGAGGTAAAGGTCCAAACATCACTGGAGCACAACCATTTGCACAAAATAGTTAGACACTTATGAAAGGTACATCCCTACCAAGTTTGGCACAATTCTGGTAAAAATTATTTAAGTTATAACCATTACAAACAATACCCATGTTAAACTTTCCTATTAAAACTTTTTAAAATTTTTTCGGAAAAAAACATAATAAAGACTCACCCAAGGTACATTGCAACCAAGTTTAAAGTAAATCTGAGAGACAGTTTCTTCAGAGAAGTCCAAAATGTGAATCACCATTAGAATGCCCGTTGACTTTCATAGTAAGCAACAGAAAAGATACATTGATTTATAAGTACCCGAACTGAAAAAAAAATCGTTAATATTCAGGAATCCAGAGCAGTGCTACCTATTGAACATCTTGCTTGACCCTTTCACAAGGAACATACCCACAAAGTTTCAACTCAATCTAAGTAACGGATCTGGAGAAGTCACAAGTATCAAAAACACACAAAAATTCATAAAAATGTGAAAAAAATGCAGCAGCACCAGGTGAACAAATGAAAAACTAGGAGTCCCAAGGAGTGTTCTAATGAAATATCAAAACGATGGGGTGAGGCGTTGCGGAAAAGAAGATTTTTAAGATTTAAAAAAAAAAATACAAAAAAATTCATTAGAAAACCAAAAATCACTGGAGCGTAACCGTTTGAACAAACCTGGTAGAAACCTACCCAAGGTACATTGCCACCAAGTATAAAGTCAATCTGGATGACGGTTTTGGAGAAGAAGTCGAAAATGTGAATAAGCATTAGAATGCCCATTGACATGCATAGTAATCAATCGGAAAGCTGCATTGACCGATAAGTATCCGAATTGAAAAAAAAAAAAAAAGTTAAAATCAGGAATCCGCGGCAGTGCCACCTGGTGAACAAATTTAGAACTTAGACTGTCAGGGAGTGTCCCTGTACGATATCACAGCAATTGGGTGAGCGGTTTCGGAGAAGAAGTTGTTTTAAAATTTGCCACAAGGTAGAACCAAAAAAAAAAATATATATATATATATATCATAAAATATCCAAAAATGAATGGAGCATGACCATTTGAACAAAATTGGTAGAGACCAACCCAAGGCACATCCCCACCAAGTTTAAAATTTTGGACAAGTCGAAAATGTGAATTGTGTACGGACGGACGACGGATGGACAGACCATCACAAATGCTCTGACTGACAAGTCTGCCTAGCTAAAAATCAGCACTCTTTACATTCTGAAGTCATACAAGCATGCAAATGGTTTAGCAGTTACAATTTGCCATAGAGCCAAGTAAGAACTCTGACTCTTACGCCATAAAGGAATTGTTTCATGTACAATACCAAATGAACCTTTTCCCCCGAAACCTATGAATACAAATACAGCCAATACTACGTTCAAATATGTTAGAGATATTTATTTTTCTAAAATTTATTGATCTGTTTCATGTCGGTCACAGTATGGATAGTCACGAAGTTGCCATACAGGAGAATACTACTTGGTTACTCCTTCTTGGAATTCACATTATGTGCTGCGCTCATTCCAAATCACTGCAGATTCCAACATAGCATAATTTATCTTCCAAATATATATAGCCATTTCCCATCAGTAGGGTAGTCAGTTCAGAGTCATCGTCAAAATGTGGACCACATATACAGAAAGAGCCTAAACTTTCACATACCAGAAGGAGAAGGCATGGTTCCAGTTTTGCCACTTTTGCATTTAATTTAAGTATGCATCTACAGGGATCGTTGCTGACATATTTGTACATGTATTTGGCACATTGCACTCAGATCAGAACCAAAACCGGGATGCATTCCCCCACTAGCGTGACTGTATCAAGAACAATAACAGTATTATAGGGATGTATGTTCTGAATTATCATTTTCTTAAAGGTCCCCGTCGACAAGTACTTTATTTTTGATACAAAATGGAGGATTTGAATTTTTATAGCACTTTGTCAAGAAAATTTGCCTTTGCAATGGCGCAATATACACTTTATTTACAATTGTATTTTGCAGAATTACGTCGCGTTTAGCGGCCCCACTTGTCACGCATTTCTTCTTTTTGTCATAGTTTGACCACCAGGGTTTTTGACGTCATAGAAAGGAACTCATACACCAACTACGATTGTAAACAGTGACTCGCAGCAGTGAATGTCAGTGTGCTCATCGCCCACTGGACTAAAATGGGGATGTAGACAGGAAACTGTTCCCGGTTGTCCAGTCTGAACTCATATACCTTGGTGAACATATGTCGGAAGGAGCCAAGGGCTAGGACAAAGCAAGTCTTTGCCAGTGCAACTAGGACCGTGGCTCCAACAAAGCCTGTCTTTGCCTGTGCATCTGGAACTGATCGAGTCTGTGTCCAGGACTGATTATGCCGTAGTTGCAGTGCCAGGGAAGATGACTAAAACTGGCGCTTGGGATATTTAGACTGGTAAGGGATGCCTTTCAAAAGTCATTGTGCTAAAATTACTATACTGAACCAAACAAATAACGCAACTTTTTCATTTGGGTTCATTTTCACATTGGAACTGTACTTAAAGTTCAGAAATATACGAACCGTTGTTAAATCAGTCTAAAATAATGCACCAAGTAGTGTGACCTCAAGGTCGAGTACCCTGACCTTGCCATGGGGTCATTGTCATGAATCAAGAGTGACTACAGCAGGCTATTTTACGCAAGTCTCTGACACCTGAAATTAAGGTTGCCAAGTCTTTGATTCTGGGACAGGAAAAGGCCACATTGAAATCAGCCCTAGCATAACTGTGTGCGAGGATATGAGGCTTTCAAAGTGTGGTGGTTGTGCTGAATCAAGGACAACTGCAGGATTCAGTGTTACCCACATGACTAAAACATTCACACCTTTACTGGTTGGGTGTAGCCCCTAACGGACAATAAAAGGGTAGCATGGGATTCATTTGGCACAGTATTTCAAGAACTATGGGTCGATTATCAACAGTAGATCGGGAGAGAGGAATTGGCATGCTACAGGCTGGTTTATCTGCAGCAGAGGTGGCAAGAAGACTGCAAGTCCACAAATCCACTGTATCCAGACTTGCTACAAGATTCCAGGAGACTGGGGCCACAGCTGATAGACAGCGCCCTGCGAGACCAAGAGAAACCACACCTGCACAAGACAGACACATCAGGGTGTCACATCTGCAGAACAGAACTTGACCAGCCACTAGAACTGCACAACAGCCATCTGGCAGAACCAATAACAGAATATCTGCCCAGACAGTCCGTAATAGACTACAAGAACACCATCTACACGCCAGGCATCCTTACAGGGGTCAAATTTTGATACAGGCAAGAAGGCAAGCCCGACGACAATAGGCAACTGCCCATACTCGCTGGACCCATCAACAGTGGAGGGATGTGCTATTCACCGATGAATCCCGCTTCACCCTGTATCATGCAGATGGTAGGACACGTGTTTGGAGACGAAGGGGAGAACGCTACTCAGATGCCTGTGTGCTGGAAACAGATCGATTTGGAGGTGCATCAGTGATGGTGTGGGGTGGAATTTCATTCACAGCCTAAACCCAGCTAATCTTCATTGAAGGCAATCTTAACACTGCCCGTTACAGGGATGAGATCCTTCAGCCTGTTGCTGTCCCTTTCATTAGACACCACCAACTCCACTTGCTTCAACAGGAGAATGCTCGGCCCCATGCCGCTAGACTGACGATGGATTTTCCGCAAGGAGAAGGAATTAACATTTTGCCATGGCCAGCCTTCTCACCTGATATCAATCCCATTGAGCATCTTTGGGACTACCTTCACCAGCGTGTTCGGAGACGGGATCCAGCGCCCGCCAACCGCCAGCAGCTTCGCCAGGCTCTTCAAGAAGAGTGGGATCGTGTGCCCCAGCAGATGGTGCAGCGGCTAGTGTCATCCATGCGCCGACGTTGCACAACAGTTACAGATGCTGATGGTGGTCACACACAGTATTAGTGGACATGCCAATTTGTGAACTTTACAAATCAATGTTGGCCTGTTTATTGCCAGCTGGTCGCGCCCTCGTTGACAATTGCAAGTTTTTGTTTTTCACATGTTATGCCAAAAAGACTGCAGAATATGGATCTAATTTGTTTCTGTGATATGAAAGTAACAATAAATATTTAAGTTAAAAAGTTTAACGGTTGCGTTATTTGTTTGGTTCAGTATATATTAGTGACTGGCTGAAGTTTAGATCTTTGAGTACTGCCAGATTATAGCCTATAATGAGAAGGCACGCTATTTATTTTATCCTCAATTTGCTGTCGTGTGTGCAATTGTCTTAGTTCAGTGACGTCTTCCTTGTTTTTGCCGTAAAGTGCTTTATTTTCTCCTATTTGTTATGAGAAATGGATTCATATAGGCCAACACGCTTTTCCCCGATAATTTGTATGCCAAAAATATGATAAAACCGAGAAAGCATTCTCTCCCCAGTTGCCCGCACTATACGCTGCATGCTAAGACAGGCAAAACAGTATCTCTCTGTAAGGCTTATGTATATTCAAGCTGTGGTGAAGTGCTTGTGTATTCCGGATTTTTTTAAAGTTTGTGGCACGCTACAGTAATCATTATTAATCCAGATGTTTTTCAATGCGATTCTTTACCTTCAAGTATAGTAAGCCTTGTTATAAACCGCTAAATAGAACAGAATTAAAAGCCTGCTGCACTTAGGTCTAGGATAAAAAATTCAACTGGTTTCGAGTTTACATTTACACTGTCTTAATAGTGTAACCCATACACTGCCGGGTATGGCTTATTGGTAAACGGTGAAGATGACCTGCCATAAACTTCAACTGGCCACTTAAATAGGAATTGTCGCAAAATGACTTTTGAAAAGCATCCCTTCTTAGTACCAGTCTAAACTTCTCAAGTGCCAGCTTTGGTGATCTTCTGTGGCAGCTACTACAAGACATGGTCAGTATTGAGCACAGACTCAGCACCCGTTGCACTGGCAAAGACCGTTTTGTCCTAGCCCATCCGTGACTACTTCCAGTGAGGTTGATATACCCTGTCCTTTTCCCTTCCTAACCATACATCTACTCCCTTGTCCTCAGTTACATTCTCATCGGAAAAGGAACAGCTAAAACTAAAACCAGGTCATTCTCTGCATTGCTACTGCTCATGCTTTCTTTGTCACTATCTGCCATTGTATCACACATACGAGGCTACAGGCATTGACCTCCTTCTGTGACGTCACGACCCAGAGGCTGCTTGATAGCCAAAAAGGCGTGAACTTGTCCACTTTTTTTCCACAAAAGTGCTATAACACACCAAGTCTTTCAGTTTGAACAAAAATAACTCTTTTCGTTTTGGACCTTAAAACATCCAGAATTCAATTCATTTCATAAATTTCTTTCATTATAATCACAGTGCTGGTTCTGTCAATATAAGGATAAGTGATATTACTGGGTGGGAAAGTGAAAATTTAAAATTATTTTTCCTGTCTATAAGTGGAAGTGTAAAAACATTTCTAGGCATGTATTAAAATGCACCATATGACAGGCATAGTCATTCTTGAGGTGGAGTATATGATTCAGGTGCCATACTTTCTGTAAAGGGAGGTAGACTTTATAGAAGGGGACCACGTAACTACAAAATTAGAAACTGAGAATCTAGGGGCTTGATCCTCCTTGCAGGAACCAAATCGAGTATGATGCATGATCAGAACTACAGGTCAGGGATTTGGAAGAGGAAGTAGGTCTTCTCTATATATGTGCATGCTGTACATTTAAATCATTCCGGTACATATGCTACTAATTAGCATTGTCAGACATAGTTATGGTCATGTTTCTAAAACTCAGAGAGTTGCCCCGGGTGGTTTTAGTTCTGGCAAGCCACCGCATGTATAAAGGGGTTACTTTTTAACATCAGATATAAAGTTTAACCAGTATTATGCACTCACCCATTAAAACTGGCAAATATTGGTCACTTGCTGTGGGTGGTTCATTGTTATGGGTCAACCACAACAGACAACCCTGTGTATTTGTGTGTGTGTGTGTGTGTGTGTGTGTGTGTGTGTGTGTGTGTATGAAAGAGTAGAGTGGTTTTACACAGGCCCCTGGCCAAACTTCTCTGTTTCAAGATTTTCAACAAAAATTAAAATGAAAAAAAAGACAACTGGGATAAGAATGGGAAAATTGCAGATGAGATTCATTAAGATGACATGCCCCAGATCAACTGCTATCCTTGGTATGGACTGGGCACCAAGAGTCTAACCTACACTAGAAAAGTTGTTGACTCAGCCTCAACTCAATGGCGGGGGGGGGGGGGGTGCTCAGTAGGTTAGAAATTGCAAGACTAATACTAGTATGAATTAGGAATCGTTTTTGTACGGCAGTGGTTACAAGAGCATGTAGCAGTTCATGTAGGCTCGATAAATTCACGAAATGATGCTCATGTGCCAAAGCATACATTGGGTTCTAATTTCCTGCAGGCAGTAAATAGATATAAAAGGGTATGTTACACTGGGGTACCATGCCAAATCACCTTTGAGAAAGATTATTTCTTGTAGCAGCACTGAATAAATCAGTTGTGGAGGGAACGAATTTTTTAAAAACCTTTTTTTCAATACTAATATTAGCAAGAGGGCGATTTTTTTCTTCAAGCATTGTTTAATGTAGGGGCTGTCTAGGCAAGGAAAATGGAATTATGGATAAGTGTTCCTTTTATGTGAGGGTGGGGTACTAAGGGATACTCTTGACATGGGAATGGTCAGAGATGCATCCTGAACCTATTTTACAAAATGTACTTTTTGGAAATGTCTCTGCACACCAAAATTTCTTAGTCACGACATAATGACTTTGTTGTATGTGCAGTAATTATGCAAAATAAACAACAGTGCACTGTATGAATGGAGTTCAATGATTAAAAAAATGTTTAATTGACTGACTCACCAGACTGTCACATTCAGCTTGCTTTTTCCCCATAGTGTAGGTTCTGTATAAATAATGTGCAAAGTAGACAACAGTTTTTTGTACAGATAGGAGCCCGATGATCAATAAGAAAATTGTTGAACCGATTAACCCATCGAAGCGATGGCTTTTAGTTTTTAGAGTTACAACTTATTTTGTGGTAAAAACCGGCAAAACTGCAAAGACAATTTTAAAAATACAGTACGTTGCAGCAAACATTTTTTTCTTCTAATTTTAAGGAAAAAATGCCCAACCAGTTTTAAATAATCTTGTTCATTTTGAGATTTTGAGACATTTTTGGTAGAAATATATAGTGTCCAGCACTTATCCAAACTTGATAATCTCAATTATTCTGAAGAAACTTATTTTAGTGCTAACATGGCAGTCAATGGACTGTGTTGACCTTTGAATCTTGATAACAGAGAGTAAGCATTTGCACCAAATTTCCGGTTCATATAGATATTTTTGTAAAGCTAATTATCTGTTTTTGATGACATAAAAACTGATCTACTCTTAAAATTCTTCAGAATAAAACTATCAAGGATTTTCTCAGAAATGAACAGTTCTTTTGAAATGTGTATCAAAACATTGTCCCCCAACTTTATCAATTTTGACAAAATTAGCAATTTTGCACCTTTTGTACCCCCATTGTAAAACCCAGCAGACACACCTGTGAAAAATCTCTGGTACTGTTTTGTAAATACATGTACTGAGATCATGCTACGTGTAGGACAAATTTGACCTTTTTCATCCCGAATATGTTCAGGAAATAACCGAAATTTCACCAAAACGTATTTTTACCCAAACAGTTTGTGTTTATACAACAATTTGAATGTAGAGTTCCATCTTTAGTGCAGAGAGATTCTGCAAAGCAGTGTGGTCAATAAAGTATATCTGTATATTGTATGGGAATGAAAATTTCCGTAATATTTGACCCAGAAGTGAAGACACTTTGCCAGGTTCGACATTATCTTAAAGATGTCCTCATGCTGACAGTAAAAAATCACTTCCGTGTTTAATATTAATTGAAAATATTTTGAATAATATTTATTAATGAGACCCATCAGATTAGCTTTTGGTATTCCATGTGTCAGATCAAAAAGCGTTCAAACTGGCATCATGTGTGTGTGTTGCTTTCATTAAATGATAAGTAAAACACTGATCTTGTGATTATATGAAATCCATGTGCTCTTGGTCCCTTTCGGATGGGACAGCGACAAAATGCCGATTCAGGCACCCCTTGAGATGGCTATCAATAATTGTTCTAACTTACAATGTTTAAGTTGCTTTGATACATTATTCACACTCTATGGATTACCTATAGCTGTTTTGTGAATCAATATATACAGAAAGAAATATCAATTGCCAACACCTGTTGTATTTTTGAAATCTGTTTCCTTTTAGTTGTCGAACTTAATTTTGTGCATGCGACGTCCACTATTAATGGTCTGAAAATCAGCATAGCCTTTGGAAGTACAGTACAATCTGGTGACCACCCATGAAACCTGGTCAAAGTGGTCCCTAAACCCAGGATTCAGGGTCTACACAAATTATTCACGGCAGCAAATACATTCAAATTCCCACTTAATTGTATAAACAGTGCCTTTGTTCTTTTCCTGGTCTACCCTTAATATGTCTTTGAGTAGTTGAGTGTTATGACAAGGATCAGCTCAGTATCAGTGTAATGGTTACATTCACAGTTGTAACCTCACAGCTGCTGACTCAACACAGTCTATATTATTATTATTATTATTATTATTATTATTATTATTATTATCATTATTATTATTATTATTATTATTATTATTACTGGGACCTTGGACTGGTTGCATACAGGAGGTGGGTGGTTAAGAGAAGTGGGCACAAGAGCAGGTTTGACTATATATTCTGTTTTGTTCTACAGGTATTATGACAGAATGTTATGGGTGCCATTTTCATAACAGTACAGACGACACAAAAGGGGATGGGGCACACGGTGCTGTATGCTTTTCACACAATCGAACATAACCTGCTCATTTGTAGATCTACTAATATTCAATGATGGTGATGCATTAAAATCAAACGTATATGATAAAAGAGATGATTTCAATTTTGATATGGTGACTTATCCTTATATAAGTAGTAATATTCCTATTTATCCTGCTTATGCTGTCTATGTCTCAAGACTGATTGATTTTGGAAGAAATTGTACTGACTTGAAAGATTTTGCTGATAGACAGACAAATCACTTTTCCCCCGAATTATTAAACACAGCTTTCCTAAAATAAGATAAAAAATGTTTTTATTAACGATAAAGACAAATATAAATATGTTCTACACAAATATCATGTTGATTTCTATGAACATATTAATAAGGTATTTTCTGACTGTCAGTAAAACACATAGAAATATGTTTTGGTATGGTAATGTTCTGGCTGAGGTTGTTTCACCTTGAGTTTGATCAAACTTAAAATACTGGAGCACTAAAATGTATTATAATTTACATCAAGTATAAAAGGAAATAATGACCATATAAGTTCTCAGGCATCATGTTGAACGATACAGGTCTTCTATTTTCTTATCCTCTTGGATACATTGACAAAATTTAAAGAATACTTACTCAGCTGATATAAGTCATATTTTTATTACGAATTTTAAGCCTATTGTGCTGTATTTTCAAGTAAGAAAGAAACATGGAAGAACCTAACCGTTTTTCATAATAAATATAAAACCAGTATCAAATTTGGTTGTCCTATGTTCATGTGGAGACCTTGTTTTTGGTGTCTAACTTCAAATTTTGACATGCTACGCAATTCTTATGTAAATAAATATAATAGTCTGACGTAAAATTCTTAATCGCCCTGTCATTATTTGGATGATGTGTGTGAACTATGGTTATGTAATTACCTTTTCTAACTGTACATTAAAATTAACTGCTAAACTTGGTTTAGGCCTACTTTAAATGAATGTGGGTGTTTTATAAAGTGGGGCGATTGGGATCCCGTAAAACTGGTTTAACCTGCTGCCAATATGTTGGTAACCTGTTCCAGTCAGGTAGAAGATACCCTCACTCATTAAATTTCATTACTACTGGTCCTGGACCCTTCCGACGATGAACACTAGCATGTCTAAGTATTTCGTAAATGATACTGGATCTGACAAGGTTGAGCTGGCATTCAGTTTGGTATCACTATCATCGAGCTCTGTTGTCCGCTTCTCTTTTCATGGAACTTTTATGTATTTTGGTCATAATTTGTACATTCAGGCATTTTCTGCACATATTGTAGTGCAGTAAGTGTTCCAAATGTAGTGGGACTGATGTTGTTTTCTTTTTTTATAATTGTCTGATGAATATATTTCGTTATTGTTAAGGTCATGTCAGGTTGGCTCAAAGTGTTTGATGAACTGCTGATACATGGTTACTTTCATTAAATGGGTAAATATATACATATTTGGCTTTTTCTCTCTCTCTCTCCCTCTCTTTCTGTCTCTATCTTGTGTAAATAATTTGCAACTAAATCAACTGACTGACAAGTTGACCTATGTCTGATTATCAATGAAAAAAATAAAAACTGTAACATGGAAAACAGCTATACTTACAGTTACCTTTAGGAATTTCAACATGATTTCTCTCTTTCTTTCGTTCTTTTCATAAAACCTAGGTCTTTCTTTTATAAATATAGTAGAATTTTACAATAATAAGGACTTTTTTACATTTTTACTTTTTGAACTTTATAGAACCATGAGTATATCATACTTGGCTGACTTGCAGATGCCTTTCAATGGCATACTACATTTTTTGAATTCTAAATTATTACCTTAATAAATGACTGATTAGATGACTTGTGGGATTCTATGCTTTCTTAAGCATTTAAATTTCCTTTCAAAAATACTGCTGGAAACCATACTTGAAATGTGACTGCTATGCTATATCTGATTCTATCTATGGATTTGCCACTAGTATCACTCACATTGAGAGCCCAATAAACATCTGTGATACAGTTTTTACGTGAAAGAAGAACCAAAAGTTAGCCAGGCTTTTCTTGCCTTTGCTTATTTCATTGTCAGGTGATTTGGGGAGGGGGGGGTGGGTAATAAAATATGGAGTATATGGTGGAAGTATTTTTTCTGTAACAGGGGTGGGGTGTGAAAGCGTGCTTTTTGTATACTCTCTTAAATCTGATTGAACTGTTATACCATTTCTTAAGGTTATGCTGTTTTTCTTTTAATGTTCCAAAATGGGTTTACGTCACGCCAGGCAAAAAAGTTCAGATGCCCTCAGAATTTTAATATTTCATGTTTTAGACTGTACGAGAGTAAAAGAAGGCAGTCACCATATTTATGACTTGCATGGCTGGCGGGGATGGCAGACAACCTTCTCAATAAAATGAACCAGTCTGCCACTGAGACACAGTACACAGTGTGCTACAACTGAGGATACACAACTAAGTGTGGTGACATCCAGTGGACAGGTGACAAGTTAGCAAGACCAAAGTACGTGCAAATCATCATCTACAACAAAGATTGCCGTGAATCCCATGTCTATTTCACAGAGTCTGCTTTTAAATTTCAACAACCATGACAGGCATGAGGTATGCAAATCAGATGAGTAGATCTATGTACTCTTCGGGCCAGACATCTGGCTTGTAAACCCCCTCAAAGCACAAAAAGGACCAGGATAAGGAATTACTTGAATTTCTTAACAGTTTTGTTGCAATTTTGCGGCGAAATCTTAAAAAATCTTCTCTAAAAGGGATTGGCCAGGTTGCTTTAAAAAGGCTTAGGTACACTTCTGCTAACCCGTAGACCTTATTTGTCCAACAGATGGAGCGTCTGTCATCCGTCAATTTATATTTCATATTCTGTTCAAATCGGATGGGAATATACCTAGAGGGGGTCTGTACCGATTTCGTTCAAATGGTCATGCTCCAGTAATTTTTATGAAACTTTTTGTTTATTTTTGGCAAAATCTTACAATATCTTCTATAAAAGCCCTACGCCTATTGCTTTGAAATTGCATGGGACACTCCTGGAGATCCCTAGATAATAGTTTCTTCGCTAGATGACACTGCATTGTTTTTTTAAGCTTTTTAAACTGCTTTTTCACAAATGTATGCGCATGCGCGGATCTTTGTGAGAAGCCTTATTTTCGCTGCTGTCAAAGTCATCGTTTTTTGGAGGATATGTGTTCTGGATTTTACATTTTCCTGTGTGGAGTATAAGGATATGATTTAGTGACTTTTTTGACCATTTTCTGGACTGCCGGGCTTTTGGAAAATTTGATGTAAAGGATGGTGCCATTTATCACTCTTAGTTTGAATATCCCGCCATTTATACTTCAAAGACAACATGGCTAAAAACGGAGCTAATCCAGCCGTTCCTATGAACGACAATTCGGTTACTCCTGGGACTAGTGGAGTTAAAAGACCATGGATGTCGCCTACAGGTGAGACCCCCCCCCCCCTCTTGTAAATCTACCAATGTTGATGTGTCGGAAGTGCTTGATATGCTAAATGATCCAAGGATAAAGGCCATTATGAAGCGAATCACTGATGATATGGACGCTAGATTCAAGGTGCATGTTGACTCTTTAGGTGCCAGAATTAACGACATCGAAGCCACATTGAACGCTAAATATGATACGCTACAAACTAGAGTTTTGACCTTGGAATCCAAAGTTAAGTCTTTGGATTCGAATGTTGAGCTTCTGCAAGCTGAAATTGATAAGGTCCGAGCAGTATAGCCGAAGAAAAAGCCTTCGTATTTGGACAAATGATCCTGAGCAGGCGGGGGAAGACACCGACAAGATTGTGCTGGCCTGTGCCGAGAAGTTGGGTGTAAATCTTAACTTAGAAGAAATTGCTAGGTCTCACAGAGTAGGGAGGGCAGGTGGTAACAAACCTCGGGCTATCATTGTGAAAATGGCCACATATAGCTCTCGTCAGAAACTTTACAGAAATAGGCGGCGGGATCAAGAAATATTTATTTCGGAAGACTTGACCAAGAAGAGATCAAATCTCATGTACAATGCCAGGCGCTTAAGGCGTGGCAAGGCTATTAAATCCTGTTACACAAGAGACAGTCGTGTGTACATCCGAGAATTTAACCCCTGGGGAACCAACAGAGACGTAGAAGGCCCTGAAGTGGAAATCCACTCCATGAAAGACTTGGACAAGTACTGAGACAAAGTTTCGTATGAAAACAATGCGTCCGCTGAACCGCCAAGTACTAATTGATCGTTTCCATCCTATACAAGACTATGTTTGTACATACTTGGTGTTAGCGCTATTTGTCACATGTATCCCTGGCACCGTCACGCCATTGTGACATTGTTCACTCGCAGCTTACAACCTGAGACGCGGAGATCTTAATTACCCACTTCTGCTTTTGTCAGGACCGAAAAACTGTTTAAAACTGAACTATGTTTGCAAACAATGTGTACATTCAGCGACCGATTTTCATCCTATATATTGCTCTACATGGTCATACTTTCCATTATTGTTTACTGGATTTGTATACTATGGTTGATTTTGTGTCATTATGTTGCCACGTAGTACCTGTTTATAACTCATAACCCGTGTTTTGTCATCCCAAATCTTAAAAAATCGCTTCAAAATCTGTGGTAAGAATTCTTGATTTGTAAATTTATCGACGTTGGTACTTTTTGCTTACTGCATACTTTCCTAGCATTTACTTTATGTACATATGTAAGTCAATAGAAATTGCAAAGGTAATTGACTGTTTTGACTTCTCCAAAAAATGTCAGCCATATCCTCCAAAAACGTGGTTGGCATGTATATACCTTGGGGGGGAGGGGTATTAACCAGGCACTTGTTGAAATGGTTAGACTTCATTGATTGTTGGGTTTTTTAAATGGATTTTTTGTTCATTTGTGGGTACAATTGCATACAAGAATGTTCTTAAAAACGGCTTGACCAATTCGTTGAAATTGCACAGGCACACTCCGTGAAACTCCAGTCTAATTTTTCAACAGGAGGTGTAGCAATTCTTCCCTTTTATTTTCTTTTTTATGACTTTTTGTGTGATTTCTCTATTCTAAATTTTCCCTGAAGTACATGTTGTATTCTTTCAAACTCGGTGAAATGTATCTGCATTTGATCTACATATAGCTTTTTCACTGATATGTGGTGCTGCTGGCATTTCCTGATTTTAAATGAATTATTAAAAATCATTCAGTACTAGTAAGGTATATGTTTATGGTAGCATTGCCACTATAGGGATAGCAGCAAGTGTGGGATTTAGTTTGGTAAGCGGATGGATATAGCCCATGGTACAGTAGCAGCTGCTATTGAAGACCACCCCTTCTACCAGCAAAAAACGGTCTTAAACTATGTATTAATTTTGCAAAGGAATAGGCGCGTGTGTCATAAAATGAGAGTTGAAGAAAAATGTGTTGTCTCTAACCGGAGAGAGTCTTAGAGAAGGTGTCACAGCAAGAATGTTTTTAGTATTAGAGCTATTACACGGGGCCAGGGGCTTTGATGGAAGGTGTATTGCAGTTCGACTGGTTTTATTCATATGAACTCGTCAGGAACTAACTGAAAGCCCTACGGCGGTCCATTTATACAAGCAGAGGTAACTTTCCATGTCATGCAATACACATGCGTTGTCACCACGCAAGGACAGGCTGTGTACTGGCTGTGATTGGTTGTCACAGCCTGTCTATTTCAAATAGCCTGCTTGGAATAGAGGTTCCTTCTAAATAAGCAGAGGTAAACAAGTAGACCAACTGGGTCACCTGGTACAAGTGTGAATTTGTGGTCCTGTAGAAGAGTTGTTCTACGGGTATATTGAATAGGGGTGAACAGAAGAGCTGACACCTTTTCTGAGAAGGTGAATGCGTTGTTTTCCTACCATATACATTCGGTGTGATAAAATGCTATGAGGTATTGTTATCAAGGGTGAATGGGCTATGGCAATAAATTAGAATTAGCATAAGATGGAGCAAGTGAGCTTGTTAACCCTTGACGTTGAGGCCGAATGGCTCAAGAGAGCGGAGTTGAAGCATCCATAATTTTTCTCTGTCCAAACGCAGTATAATAATACGGTTCAGACAGGGAGGGGTGCTGGCGTATTCAAGGATTTGGACTTACACATTAAATGGCGCATTATGATCATGGTGGGTAAAATGGCGACCCATGGTATGGTCAGTAACTCTGTTACTGATGCAGCGGAAGTGTTTCGGTAATCTATCACATACAGGGCGTTTTGTTTGCCCCACATACTGTTCAGTACAAGTGGCACATGTGAGAAGGCAGATACGTTGCGCATTCAAAGCAACAATCACTGGGGCCAGAATAAGATCTGCCAGTTTGTGTGCTCACTGCTTGTCCAGTGGATAATACAGTGGTAGAGTACTTGTTATTCATGCGAAAGTGCATGTTTTGGGTGTGCCAACCTATAGTGTAGATACGTGTGGGTATCTGTGGGTTTCACAAAGGAGGTTGTGTATGCTCTTTGTTGGGAGTCTATCTTGGCAGGAGGTTACGTTCGAGATTAACTATTTTGATTTTGGAATTGTGACTTAGGGTAAAGATTCACTCTTCCTTGGCATAGTGCTCTTCATTGGGTAAAAACTTGATGTGCTTCATCTATCTAATCAGACGCTTTCTGTACAAAAAATGCTGAACCTTTAGCCGCTTTCTTGGGTTTGTGCATGTTCTTTATCTTTTGTGGTGCATCGTATGAGGTCTTTACAGACAGTTTTAGAGTTGTACTTGTAGTCTTCGTGTGTGTCTATTGTATTGAAAAAGTATAGAATTTCATTAGTATACTTCTTTCAATATGAGTGATAACAGTCCAGCTAGGTGACAAAAGGGAGACTTCTTTCATAATGCGCCAAATGTTTTGCGTGCCTACCTCGTGGTTCGCTGGGTATGGTGAAACTAGAGTCTCAGTCCTAAAAGTGTAGAAAGATTAGAACCAGGTAAAACAACACAACCGTTTGTAGACCACGTTGCTGCAAATATAGCTGCACCAAGGCTGTAAAAACTCATGGAAACCCTCTCGCTGCTCTCCTCTCAACCTTTTAAATATTCTCCATTCACTACAGACTTTAGTTTTTACAAAACATACAGGTTTAATCTCTTTAAACCCATAAGTTATCACTTGCACCAAAAATAAAAAAGAGAGACATGGTAGGCCTGCCACTCTTCGTAGTTCACGAAAAAAATTTAAAGGTTTGGAGACCCGTTTTAAATCACCAGTTTCCTTTTGTGGGAGACTGCCTGTTTCAAGTCAGGAATGAGATTTGTTGCCTCACTTTGGTAGATCGGATGAATGTTGATGTTTTGGTAGTCTTGAATCTCTTTGCGGTCATTGCTGGGTTGAATATTATGAATGTGGGTTATGTTTTTGAACTAGTTGATAAATATTTCATTGGCTATATTGTACTGTTGGCGGTCTACTCCGACTCATAGTTATAATTAAGGTAGGGTATGTTTATAAGATCGGATGAATGTTGATGTTTTGGTAGTCTTGAATCTCTTTGCCGTCATTGCTGGGTTGAATTTTATGAATATGGGTTATGTTTTTTGTAACTAGTTGACAAATATTTCATTGGCTATGTTGTACTGTTGTGTGTGTACTCCGACACATTGTTATAATGAAGGTAGAGTATGTTTATAATGCCCCAAATTCACAAACATCACAAATACGATGTCAGCCTACATTTTCTTTTGCTGTAACCGTAACTGACTGACACTCGAGACAACCCAAAAGTAACTGGCCTACCTTGTCTCTTTTAATCTTTAGCACAAGTGATATAATTTGAATTATAAGTGGTTAGGGCCTATATGTTGTGTCACAGCTGAGACTAAACTCAATAAAAAACAGCACTTGCTCACCATCCATTTATATAAACAGTTCAGGTTTTAAATCAGCGATTCACACATGGTACTGTGGATGAGTTACAAACTTTGGTCATGGAGGAATATCTAATGTACTAAGCAGAGCAGTTTAGGGGAAATACTTGTCCTGATGAAAAGATGAACTAGGAGATTCTTTTTTCTTTTTTTGGGGGGGGAGGGGGGTTTACAAAGTAATTATTAGTTCCTACAGTGTGTTGTCACCTAGCTTGGTGTGGCTGGAAGTCATCTGACCACACCTTTTGATTAATTGACTGCAGTAAAATCTGTTCTCGTGAACACCTTTGTAATCTGGACACCTCTGTAATATGGACAGATTTCCCAGCCCCGAATATCTTGAACTCATTTTCGTCTACGGGGCACCTCCCTGATGAGGACACAGGTCTAATTTGCATTAGGGACACTTTTCATAGTCCTAAATGCAAACCTAACCTGCCGAATGTGGACTCAACATATAACAACAAGGCCAGTCGCCATAATTTCTTTGTTCTCAACTGATAGCCCGTTGGGCAGGTGAAAACATTGATAATGACGTTAGCATGTTTTAACTTGACTATATTAAGCTATCCATAGTCAGTTAACTATGTAGGTTGTGGCTAACGTGAAAACAAGCATTTGTGTCTTAATCCACGACCAAAAGGGATTTATTCTTCAGCTGAGTACAGTTATCACAGTTTCTCAGTCAATCAAAGAAAACAAACTCAATTGAAAAAATCATAATTCTAAAAAAAAAAAAAACTTTGCACAGCTTGCTCACTTTGCTCATTTCTGTTTATATATTTTATTGTCTTTAATAAATCTGTATATTAAAACCCTGTCTCATTTTTATTACGACGAGTTAAAGGGTTAATTATCACGGGCATGTACATGTATATGCTTATATGTAGACAATAGCAGATATAAGCAGATATAATACATGCCCATGTATATGTTCATTTTACGTAGACAAGGTCAGCCATTGACAATGTGGACAGCTGTCAATTGTGGAAACTTTGCTTAATCCCTATGGTGTCCGCAATTTACAGGTTTCACTGTAATTCAAGTGGCAGGATGGTGAATCAAAGAATAGAACATACCTAGTTCAACTGATGTTGTGAAGTTAGAAATTGATCTAAGTTCTCTAATCTCGGGTATCGCCATTATACCGTTAAAGCTGTGGTAATAAAAAAATGGCAGGCATGCACAAACAGTACATTGAAAAACGGAATAGTCACGCATGAATGGAATTGGAATAAACGGTATGAAACTACAGATATGACATGGGATGTTCATTTCTAGATGTAATGATGCATAATGATAATAGTGAATTAAAGTTTAACTTGTATGGCGAACGTGATAATTTGGAATTTAACATAATAAAGTACCCTTACATGAATAGTAACACTCCACTTGGGCCGGATTATGCTGTCTATGTGTCAAAGTTAATTGCTTTTAATTACTAGTTTATGCACCGATTTTGACAACTTTGACCCGTCATGTACTTCAATTTCGAAAACATGGGAAACAGGTATATTCGAAAATTAAATCATTGCAATCGTTTTTGTAGTTTTGGGGTTAAAATTGAAATTTACTTTGCAAATGTCAGGTGGATTTGAGATGTTATATAAATGATATAGTAAATATACAAACATAGCAATTGTAAATGACGTTTTATGCAAAGCGTGTATTAGGCAAGATAATGCCTAAGTTGAGAGTTGCCATTAAATCCATTTAAACTACTACTAACTATTGTTCGAACCTCTCTCAAGTCGGAAGAGACATGTTTTTCTTCATACTGTATTTGATATTTGTTCACTGATACATAAAATTTCATAAGGTTGTTGATATGTCTAGGTTGAATTTCTGGGTTTTGACTTTGCTTCTTTGATGACTTATGGCTGTTGGTCATGGATGGATCTTGGTTGCTTGGATTTTCGGTGCTGTTTGTCAGGCTTTGTTGAAAACTGGGGTCTTCTTCTATTTTTCGTGATAGTCATTATTTTTATGTTGTCAATATGGCATCTTACTATCGTTAGATGTTTAATGAATAGTGTATTGTTTGGTCGAATTTCAAGTCTTGGCGTTATATCTGGTGGTGTTCATGTTGATATGCTTGTCAAGATTTTGATGGTTTTCGACTTGGACTGAATTTCGACTGTGACATTGTGTGAAATAAGGGTAGCGTCCAATCTTTATAAATTAAAAAAAAGAAAAACAAAAAACCTAAAAAATATGATAAAAAACCACAAAACAAACAAACAAACAAAAAACAAACAAAACAAAAATAAAAAAAAAAAAAAAACAAAAAAACAAAAACAAAAAAAAACACAAAAAACACAAAAAAACAACAAAACAAAACAAAACAAAAAAACAAAAACAAAAAAACATTCATGCTCCAGTGATTTTTGGATTTTTAATGAATTTTTTTGTTTTTTTTTTGGGACAAATCTTAAAAAATCTTCTTCTCCGAAACTTCTTACCCAATTGCTTTGATATCACACAGGACGACACCTAGGGACTCCTTGTTGTTTAATGGTTCACCAGGTGGCGCTACAGTTTTTTTTCTAATTTTTATGAATTTTTGTGTGTTATAGCTATTTTTGACTTCTTCTCCAGAACCATCACTCAGATTAAGCTTACACGTGGTGGATATGTTCCTTATGGAAGGGCAAACAAAGTTGTTCACTATGTGGGAATGCTGCAGATTCCTGATTTTTAATGATTTTTTTCAATTCGGCTCCTTTGCAGTAAATGCAACGTTCCTATTGATTACCATGTAAGTCAATGGGCATTCTAATGCTAATTTACATTTTCAAGTTCTTCTCTAAAACCGTTCACCCAATTGCTTTGATATCGTACACAGACACTTCCGGGGACACCTAGTTCCCAATTTGTTCACCAGGTGGCGCTGCAATTTTTAAATGAATTTTTTGTATGGGTTTGCTATTTTCCCATTGTTCTCAGAACCGTTCCTCAGATTAAGCGGAAATGTGATGGATATGTAGTTGTGGAAGGGTCAAACAGTTGTGGCACTGTTTTGGATTCCTGATTTTTAAGGGTTTTTGAATTCGGGTATTTATCGTTCAATGCAGCTTTCCTATTGATTACTATGTAAGTCAATGGGCATTCTAATGCTAATATTCACAGGACAACTGACACGAAATTAACTGTTTACTTGATAACTTGAGATCTGTTTTGAGTAAGCTACACATGTTAATTATTCTGTATGAAGGTCATGCTGAGACAGTACATGGATGACCTTGACCTTATTTGTGGGGTCACAGTGCAACATACATGAATTTTACTCTTCATTATAACTTGAGAACTACTTCAACCTCGATGTGGCACATGTAAGTGTTCTTCTATAAAGGTCAGACTTACTCAGAACATGATGCCCTTGATCCTTTCCCAAGTTCATAGAGCTGCAAGTGTGATAAATGTCAAGATCAGCTGAGGCACGGTCTGTTCACACAGCCCTCTTGTTTTTGTCTATTGTGGCGGGGGACATAGATCCTTTGGATCACTGTGCACTCGTTATATTTATATAATGACCAAGTTTTTATGAACTTCCATCAATCATGTGCGGAGATTTTTCACAGATACCAATTTCCATTACGAGGCCCTGTACCCTGACCTTGAGGTGAAGGTAAGCAATAAGCAGAACCCATCTGAAGTACTTTCTCGATACAATGTACTCTGTAGAAATATGACAGTTAAGCCAATGTAGATGACATAATTTTACAATACATTTGCTTGCCTGAAACATGAACTTCAAAAGCTGACAACTCACAAGTGCATGACCTTTTAACGACAAGACCCACCTTATTGTAGGAACTTAAACTGCCCGTTGACTTTGGTATCCTGCTACAGTTTATAAGAAGTCATAGTGGACAAAGTTGATTATGCTTTTGTTGTGCCTTTGCGATAAACGTCACGTACACACAATTTGTGATATAGACGAGACTTGCATTTATATCCCTGAGGGACCTTGCACAAATGTAGAAGGATGCAACTTTCTCCAATTTCAAATTACCAGCCAACATTTCATGTTTGTAAGTACACTGTAGCAGTTGTGAAAATTTCATATGTGATATTAAGTTTTTCCAACTGCTACTGTAAAATGATTGATTTTACTTGCATTTGTTTAGCATTCATCAATATTGAATGTAGAATTGGGAAAGTTGTATGTATTATGCGCGCTTAACTTTCTGTTTTTTCTGGGACAGTACAGTGTCATTATAGAGTGGACACATGTTATTGTTTACATGAATTTAACCATGATTCTTGGTCACACTGCTGTTACCGTTTTTTTTTCTTTGTGGGGTGAAAAATTTCCGCCGAGGGTATTGCCTTGTTTTTCACATTACCCCCAGGCAAAGATTTCTATTGGATGCGGTGCTTTAGCACCCGGGTATAAATATCTCAGGTTCTGCTCGATCGGGGTCCTGGGTCTTATTGTCTGCCGGTGCTTTGATGTGCAGCTCTGCTTCGCTGTTTGCTGATGGGAGATTTCCGTAGGCCCGTCGAGATTTTCAGGTGATGTAGACTTTTTCTGTTTTGACTTGCCTTGGCATTTGGGAGATCTTGATTTCAACATGTAGCGAAAGCGTTCTCTGAAGTTTGGGCTTTTCATTTTTTCCCGGGGAGGTAAGTTATTTGTTTCGGCTGGAAACTTCATGGTGTACTCGAGGTTTTCTGTTTTGTCTTGGCTGTCATACTGAGAAGTATTGGTCACCGACTCCTCCGTTTTCTGGCTTATTTTCTTGTGATCCCCCTCATTTATGAAATATAGGCTAGACCTTTGACCCTGTGTGGCCTGAAGGTCTAATCTTTAAACTCAAACAACTAGGTATTGGTGGTCCGTGTTTGAGTTTTATTAGCAGTAACTTATCAAGTCGCTTTCAACCTTAATTATAGGTGGACAGTCTTTTTTTTGCATTAAACTTGGGTCCCCAGATGTTCTATCCTTGGTCTTCTGCTGTTTTTGGTCTACAGTAAAACCTCCACTACCAAACACCTCCGACTAGTGAACACCTCTCACTTCTGAACACTTTTTTTTCAGTCCCAAATGTTTACATGTTATTTAATAGGCACCTGGGTGTTCCTGGATGTTCATAACCTCTCACTACCGAACACCTCTCACTTCTGCACACCAAACACTTTTTTCAGTCCCAAATCCATAAATGAACCTTCCACTACCGAACATGATGCTTTCTCTTTGAGCAATAACCAGGCCCATGGTCAGTTGCTGGTTATAAAAACATGGCACATTTCATGCATGTAAATCCCCCTGCAGGGCCAACACTGGAAGGTTGATAAGACATGCCAACCAACAGCCCATCGAGTAAGCTAAGCAGGCAATTGAGAACCCTGAATGTTGGAATTGTCTCCACATAAAGTGGAAACTGTATTGTTTTCATAACATTTTGGTGTGATAGTCCACCTGAATTGCTCTTGAGTGTATGTGATCTTACCTACAGTTGAGCATTTTCTTAATAAGTTCATATGTTTAAGTGGAACTGGTTGTGACTGAAACAATTTGATGTTTTTATAGCAAGAAGTGGGACAGTACAGATGTAGCTTTAAATTAGCATCACCAGCATGTGGAGACTCACACAAAAAGTTAATCTTTCAACACATTACAGTTTGCAATGCACAGATATTGTTTAGTTTTTGACACATTCCCTGAAAAGCTGTGTATGGAGGAATAAACTCTATTAAATCACCCATGGTATGACTGAATTTGTGTTATGAGCATACATCATGTGCATGTAGTGTCATTTGTGTGAAGAACGAATGGTTAGTTTTGCTGACATACACACATATAGTATGTCACGTTTATAACCCAGCAGCCAAACACCCAACCTCCGGCTACTGAACACCTCTCACTACCGAACACTTTCACTCAGTCCCCGGGGTGTACGGTAGTGAGAGGTTTCACTGTACATTAATAACGTCAGTTACAGCATAGTCTGCGATATAAGTTTCTTCAAAATAATGAATAATCTGTCATTCCGGGAGGCACTACCTACCCACGTTTAGGCTGAACTCTTTCTCAAAATACGAAAATAAATGCATATACTCTAAGAATTATTGGGCGAGATAGAAAACGCGTATTATTCTCAAATTGTATGTGCATGTCACTAAGAGGTGAATGGAGTACGTCACTGGACTGTCTATTGACTGCTCGTCATCTTAAAAATAGAACCAAGAGATCCCTTTGCATCATCGTGCCGTTCATGCGATCACGGTACACAATGCAAGTGCGGACAAGATTTGCACACCCGTTTTTGCAATGTGGAATGAACTGGTTCAGTTGACACTTTGCCGCAGCAACACAACTAACAAGCTAGTTGCACCTGCTATACTGCATGGTTTCAAGCCTATAAATGTGTTAAGGCCTATCATCATGGGTGACGAGTCTTATCACAAAGTCATAATAAAACAATTACAGTCTTTAAATTCGGTCTCATTCAAAGACTTTAATGGTATATTGTTGCACAGCGCACAATAAATATAAAAATCGTCGCCGTCTTAAGTTAAAACCCACGGAATTGGCAAGTCTTTTTACCTTCTACAATAAAACTTTGGAATAGTTTACCATGATAAATCAGACATTCATTAGGAGTAAACCAATATAAGCTTCGCCTGAAAAACACACTTTAATGTACGGTGGAGCCTTAATATTAATATCTTATGTTCTATCAAGTGATCCTGAAAAAAAAAATTGATTTTAAATTAAAAAAGAAATGAAAAGGAGTCAACTTTTCCCGGTTAGTAGTTCGAGACAAGACTTTTTCGGGCTAAAAAATGTGTCAATTTTAAACATGGTCAATTGGGTACGTTGACTACATCACGGCATTTGACAACAGCCTGTTTACAGACAAACATGTGTCTGCAAAATCACAATCTTAAATTTATTACTTTTACCAAAAAGTAATCCAGTTTATAACTATGAGATATGTCTATTCTAGGATAACACACATCTAAATTGTATATTTAGTACAACAAATATTATCAAAGTTCACGGGTATTAATCTTGATGTTCAAACATAGTGGACTGTATGATGTGTGTTCTACTTAAAATAAAAACTCACCTGACCCTGGGCAACCACACAATCTTCAAGCGTTTTGCTGGGGTCAGAATTCTTGCAATTGGTGATTCCCAACTCCATTGTCAATTTATATACCATTCCGGTGACGATCTGAAGTATATGCAAAGACATTAATAGGTCACTTTCAAGCTTAATTTCCCAAAATTAATTTTAACACCTAATCAATGATTTGGTGAGTCCCCCCTTATGATGAAACACAATAATTACAAAGTTGCGTTTTCTTTTTCTTTTTGCTTGTTTGTTGTTTTGCCTCTTTTGTTTATTTCTTCATTAGATTATAACTTTAAAGAATACACAGATAAAAAGTTTGTACAAAACTGCAACATCACAGATCTCAAAATGTCAGAACCATCACGTTGGACACTTCAACTATACGCATCTTAAAAGTTACACTCTCAGAGCATTATGGATCGTTCGTCACAAGATTCCTGATTGCCTTCAAGGAACAATGTAGAATTTAACCACAATGGAAGTTATGGACACTGATGCTTGATGCACAAGAATACGTGTGAGACACGTGATAAATTAGGATTTTCATTTACATTGTACCACTTACATGTTTGCAAAGATATTATCTTTCCTGCTACAAATGCAAAAGGGTGGCAACGACGTCAGGATAAAAGTCAATATTTCTCTGAATTGTCTTGATTCCACATTCAAAGTTGCCATACAAAGGCTTCTTATTCACCACTGGAACACCTGATCTAACTTTGGTGGTTCGAGAGACGTTGCCCATACATCCTAGTCCCATTTCTCAACCGAGCAATGAAGGTGTAGAGTTTATATTTCTCCAATGGAACCTACCTCAGAGGAAGCAGAAGCTGGGGTTATTGGTCGTGTACATTGTTTTCATTGTGGGTGCGTCTGGTGGTTTGTGCCTCATACACTGATTTTGGTTTTTTGTTTTTGTTTTTTGTTTTTGCATCCACTACACTATAGGATTACAGGCTTGAAAGAATTGTGGATTTAAAAGTCAGGTTCTAAATTTACCCAAGCTCAAGCAGTATCACCTGCTGTTAGTCTGAGCATACTATATATATGTGCCACTTGTTGTAGATGCTTTGGCGAGTTGTGATATCACCAGCGTGTTCTATAAAAAGGTACAAAAACTGCCATCATAGCATTGAGACAGGGTCTCACAATTTGCCCTCCAAGCTTGCATTTGATGAGGCCCCCATATGATTAACAACTCCGGCAGAATAATTCATTGCAACCCATTATTTTGGTAGCATGAATGAATGGTGCTGGTCCTCCACAATGGTCTATTTTGAGTGATCTGAAAGATCATTTGTATGGCAGTCATGGAAATGAAGGATCTCAGTTCTCCACCACCTAAAATCTAGAGAGGGCTTTTGAACAGTATATGCTATGTGTTTTGTATCGACTGTACATATAAGAGTTCTCTTTAAGGATACAAAGATGATATGCCTCTTTTAGTTTGGGTTGGAGCTAGAAAAGAGTTATATGGTGTCAGATTACGCGAGTCAGACAAATTAGCTCCCGACTTGTTAAGACAACATCGTGTCGTTCTCAGAAAGTAAGTTGCGTGTTTGCGTGGTGGCAAGCCTGACAATTGAGAGTGACCTGTGGAAGTCCAGATTAACAATGACTCAGACCCTGATTCAAGTTCTTAAATATATCTATCAGGTGATGATGTATGTCTCTGTAGTACAAGGAATTCGTATATACAGTCTGGGTCGGAAACAGCTGAGAAAGTTTAACATGTTACGAGAGCCTTAAAAATATTAAGGAAATAATATTTTCTTTTGACCTTTTGACACATTCTGCCTCATTAGATGGAGGCTAAAAATACTGCATTTACAAAGTTGTATTTTAATATGTTGCAATTGATTTAAAGCTTCCGAAAGCATATCCAAGATTTAAAAAAAAATTCTATCTGTTAGTGTCATTTTAAAGATGTATCGGCTTCATGCTTCATGGTCATATATTGTGAAAAATAGTATGTAGACTCTATTCGTCTTTCTGGCCAGGTTTGCCAGTGAAGTTTCTACTAAACATTTTTTAATTTGTTTTGATATATCGTTGAGGATAGTTGTATGTTCTTTTAAGAACCATCGAAATCTTTACAAGCCCATCAACATGAACATCACCAGATGTAACAACAAGTCTTGATAAATCACCAAGCAACGCATCATTTATTGAGTATGTAAAGAAAATATGATGTCATATTGACAACATAAAAGTAATGACTGTCATAAAATATAAATAGAATAAGACAACATTTTTCAACAATGCTGAGGACACTGCACCAAAAATGCGAGCAAATATTAGTGACAGCATTACGTGTCAATGTCATAGTTGAAATCAGTCCAAGTCAAAAACCGTCCAGTCTTGACAAGTCTATCAACATGAACATGATCAGGCAGAAGAGCAAGACTTGCCGTCAAGCAATACATTATTAAATGAGCATCTGAAGAAGATAAGATTTCATATTGGCAATATAAAAATAATGATTGTCGTGAAAAATAGAATGTGGACAACAGTTTTCTACAATGTACGAGAAGCTGCACTGAAAATCCGAGTAAAGAAGAACTATCTATGATCAAAAACCTTCAGTCATCATACAAGCCAGGTCAAAAACTATAATTAAACAAAGATATACCACCAACTTTTATATATTTATGTATTTCAACGAATACGATATGCAGTATTAAGAAAAACATCTCTCACCTAACTTGAAACAGGTAAGAATAAAATTTACTTGTAGTTTAATCGATTTCACTCTAGCAAGTCTCAACTTTAATATCTAGCCTCGTACAGGCATCGCAAAAAATGCCAATTTCAAATTTTATGTTTACAAACTTACTATATAATTTATATAACATGTCAAATCCACTGGATTGCTGTGAAATAAGTTTCCTTTTGACCCAGAAACCACAAAAGCGATCGTTATAATATCGTTTTGAATATCCCTGTTTCACAATTTTTGAAGTAGCATATGACGGGAGTCAAAGTTAGTGCATATTCTAGCAATAACAATTAACCTTGACACATAGACCCTGTAAGTTGACCCAAGTGGCACATTACTAACCATGTGAGGGTAGTTTGCTATGTTAAATTAAAAATCATCACGTTTGTCATATAATTTAAACCTGAATTCTCTAAATCATAATACATCAATATGTGACGAAATGAAAAGTCCATGTCATTCCTTGTAGTTTCTATGAATTCAAAATCATCAGGATATATTTATGACTATATTTTCGAAAATGTTTATAATTGATGCTTGATAGGCCATCAATGTATCTAAATGTGAATTTAACACAGTGATAATATATCTTTAGTGTTAACACCTCTACAAGGAACTTAAAGTAATGATTAAATTGGCCCAAAGAGGTACATAATTGGTACCCACTGAAATACCAATTGTCTCTCTAAAGATGGAATCTCCAAAATTGACATACATATTACCAATCAAAAAGTACAACAACTGAACAAAGTGATCATGCTCAAATGGAGCCTCGCCATCCTTCATATCGTTACCAAATTACGCGCCTTAATAAAATATGATCATTCTTTGAAAGTTATTTCCTCACTTTTTTTATATATGAGAAACCATATGTATTCTTTCAAACCTGAGTGAGGAATACTTGTATATAAAGTGGAAAGTCCCAAGAAAAAATCTTTTAACAGGTAAATAATTACCAGTACCATTTCACTGCTCTAGCAAGATCTCCAATTAAGAGTTCCACGATAAAAGAAAAAATTCTGTTGTAGACAGAGTAGAGTTCTGTAGAGTGTGTTTTCTATATTATTTCTGCTTTTGATACTAAACCTGATCAATAAGTCAGTTTTGTGGTATACACATGGTTGACCTTGATTTTGGGCCAAAGTCGTTGTGTCTTGAGCTTGATGTAGACTTTAACCAGGGAGATCAAGCTCAAAAGTTTTGTCATATTACCTGATCCAGTGCTTCCAATAAAAATTCAGAGAAAATTGACTCTGCAGATCTCGAATTGGATAAACACCATAGTTGTTTTAACTCAACATACACTTTTGTCAAAGGAATTAAAAAGAGAATTGACGTGGTGACTCTCAATTTGGGTCAAATTCATTGTCCTTCTAACTAGACAGACTCTAACAAAGCTGCTCACTGAAAAATCTTCGTGATCCTAGCTTATCTTGTCAGTATATCTTGATATATAATTGAGGTAGAGTATGTTTAGAACGTTCCAGATTCATAAATATCACAAAAACAATATAGCCCTGCTTTCTACTTTTTTCTTTTGCTGAAAACGCAGCTGTCTGACAAGTCAGGAGAACTAAAGAGTGATAGGCCCACCAATTATCTTGTTATTTTTGGCAGAAGTAATCAAATTTGGGTTTTGAGTGGTTAGGCCTTTACGTTTTGGGAACACTATAGTCTGTAGTTAATGAAGCTAATGACCAGTTTAAAACCACCAGTTGCCTTTTATGGGTGGCTTTCTGTCTCAAGTCAGGAGTGAAATTTGTTTCTTCACAATGATATTGGAAAAAGAATGTTGAGGCTTTGGTAACTCTGGAATGTCTTTGCTGTCATTGTTGAGTTTGGAATTTATGAATATGGCCCATGTTTTTCTGTACTATTGGTTAAGAAATTCAGAGCTAATTGACCCTTGTGACCTTTATGTTAGGTCCAAGTCATTAAAAGGGTGATCAACTGCACACGTTTCGTAATAATAGCCTACCCAGTCCTTCAGATATCGCGCGCAAGATATCTACATCTGCGGACACACCACACACAGATACATGCTATCCTAATACTTCCGGGGCCTTGAAGGGCGGAGGGGTAAAAATTGGGCATGGCTAATTTTCCAATTTAAAAGCAGTTCAGTTTACCATAGCCTTCATTTACAAATTATATTTTCTGCTTATTTATTACAATTTATCAAAATGAGACCATTCGTGGAATACCACTTCATGATTCTGAAAAATAAGAATTGCAAAAGAATATTTATTATAACTGGCATTCTACTCTTTCCTTGTATTGACCTCTGACACCAGACTTTGAAGTCGAGTAATTCATTCTTTATACTTCTGCCATCATTTCCTGGTGCCTTTGAATATTATGTATGAAAATTTTAAATTTTATTTGGGGACGACCAAAATTTATTGCAAAAGGAACCAAAAGTTGTCATTTTTGCGAAGTTTAACATGCTTCGGCATTTATGGCCAATAACAAAGACCTTGAATTGCACAGGATGACATAATGCTTAAGTATTTTGTGACATTATTCATTTTTTTCCATACATGCAAAATTTGAGGAATATATGTTCTAAAGTCTATTACTTGGGATAAGGACCAAATCATGTGCTTCACGTGCCTTATTTTTACATGTTAAGAGTTGTTATGCAATACCCTAATTTCGAAAATTAATTTTGTTTAATTTGGCTATTATTGTCTTCCAGCTAACATTGCCCATCATTTTTTTTCTTTTTGCCTACCCAAGACACATTTTAACAGGAATTGAAAAGAAGCCGTGTTGGGCTTTTTCATGTTTTTTTTTACTTTTAAAGTTAGAAAATGACCTTTTCTAAGCAGAACAACGTAGGGAATGTTAATTAACTGTGAGGGAATTGTTACTAAAAAGTCCGAAAAGTGGGGGTTTATTTGGATTTGTTACTGTCTTCTTGTCAAATCACGTTGACAGTTGAGTACAGAAGTACATCTAGTTATTTTACAATACAAAGCAGTGCAACTTGAGTAAGGCCTGAGGGGAACGTGCCACCTGATGAAACAAAACCAACCTTTTTCTCTACGTGAGTGACTTTCACCAGCTTGGATCTAAGTTTGGAAGCTGTTCTCAAGTTGATCTGGTTGACTGCGAATATGGCTGCCTTTCGTACCCCTTCATCCTGTGCATCTATAACGCTCCAATCCTGAAGAAGCTGAGCATACAGAAACGGAACGAGGAGGGAGAACACCACAACAAACTTCGCTGCCATTTTCTGGTCATGTAAGCTCAAGCCTCCTCCTGGTATCTGTGTGGTTGACATTGGGTCCCTACGATATTTAAGCCAGATGGTGCAATTATCAGTATACACAGTCGATCCTCTTTATTTAGAGATAGTTGTAGGGATATTGAAGGTTACTGGGAAAGTAATGTTAAAGACTACGATATGCTTGGGATGAGCAATGATTTGTTATTTAAAGTTTGTATGACAAAGAGGGATGCTGGATAGGAGGAAGGGGTATTTATTCGGTGCGGGTATGAAATATGTTACCGTTCACTTCAGATAAAGTCAGACACCTGTTGACAATGTTGTACCTTTTGTGTCCGCAAAATGTCTAGTGCCATTCCTTTAGTTATTAGCATGTCCGCCTAGTGTCACTATCAACCTGAGTACCAAAAGCAGGATCGTGTGTTGTCTCCATTTTTTTGCACTGTACATTAAGGAATGGTGAGATCAGTTAACAGAATGTGACAAGGGGATGACAATAGGACAGCACAAAATTCCTGGTATATTTTTCGAAGATGAAATTCTCCTTATGGCTTAGTCACAAAAAGAAATGCAAGATTTGCTAAACATAA
Organism: Hermodice carunculata; assembly: GCA_964020975.1. Classification (NCBI taxonomy): domain Eukaryota; kingdom Metazoa; phylum Annelida; class Polychaeta; order Eunicida; family Amphinomidae; genus Hermodice; species Hermodice carunculata. Next base: position 44,049,858 of record OZ026615.1, on the reverse strand, counting down.
CAGGAGAAATGGAGATTGCAATTCAGTAAAGAAAAGATTAAAGTCGTGACGCTTGGAGAGAAACCTGACCTAAATTACTGGTGGGAATTAGGGACATTCCAAATTTTAGAAGGACATGAACAGTTGATCAAAATAGGCCAGGTTGATGAATATGACTATTTAGGGATTAGAGAGAAAATAACTGGTAAAGGTATGTTCAGATAGCATATGGAGAAGATAAAGCAAAAGGTGAACCAAACAAAGGGAACGATTAAAGTTACGTCACTGAACAGCTTCAACAGAGCATTTACAGCCAGAGTTTAATGGGACAGCGTTGCAATACCTGGAATGATGTATGGTTTGGATGTAATTTCAGTAAATGAGGAGGTCATTCAAAATATTGAATAAGCAGAGAACGAAATGGGTAGGTGGATTCTGAGGGTGACACCATGTACAGCAACTGAAATGGTCTTGGGGAAGTTGGGTTGGAGTACTGTTACAGATGGTACGCCAAAGCCAAGTTAAATTATTGGGGATATTTACAAACAGTTAGTAAAGACAGATGATGCAGGAAAGTATACACGGAGGCGGTAAAATCACAAACAAAATGGGTCCATAATATAGACAATTTAGCTGAAAAATATGATTTGAAAGGGTTTAACAAAGTTGAGGAATGGAAATCATACGTTAGGAAAACAGTTGAAGAGGGATGGAGAGTCAAATGGAAAGAGGAGGTGAAAGATAAAAATACACCAGGCTTATAAAGTATCACATAAATCAAAAAGGAACACATTGGGATGGAGGGAAGGGATCTTAACTTTTGTTCCAAAGTAGGGCAGGCTTATCAACTTGGAGAAAAGACGTCAAAGTGGACACAGGGCAGTAATGGGAAATGTAGGGTTTGTATGCAAGAGGCAGATGAGACAGTAGATTACTGATTACTGTGGTGTGATGCATACACGGAAATGAAGGAAACTGTATTCAGAAGTTGGCAGAACACAGATTACAAGTGTAAGGGCTTATAGGAAATAAGGGGACTAGAAGAGGGGAACCGTGTTGCTTAGTTTCTGTGCTTGAAAGGAGATTTTCCCGCGTGAAAGGAGAGTATTAAAATTGTACAAGACTACCAAGTAGGGCGCTAGAATAAAACGAGTAAAATGTTAGAATTGGAGGTAAATACGGTTAACTGATGGGTGAAACGTGGGTATGGATGGCAAGGGTTGTAGCCCTTTTTAGGGCTGCCATGACTGTAACTGCAGCTAGCTGCAGGTGAAGGCCATGGAGTTCCTGAGCTGTCGAGGTGAGCATAAGGACAAAGGGCAGGGCTTTCGGTAATGGGGTGTTCCACCATTGGGAAATAACTCGAAAAAGGCGCTTCCCACTGCTGTGAGAGAGTATGTGGGGCCCTTTTGCCTCATTTATGTTCCCGAGAATCATGGCAGGCTTTCTTTTTGTTTTCTAAGGCCATCTGTCACTAACAGAACCACGGCACACAAGTGAAAGGCCACAGAGATATTATCATATATTTATGCATTCATACATAATAAAACTTGATCCAGTTTACACTGTTTGCCCTATGAAGTGTATTGTATTTCCTTTTGAAAAAATATAGTTGGATATAATTATATTTCAGTTGTTAAAGAAAACTCCAAATTCTCCGCACAACTGTGCCACAATGTGTGAGGTCCTTTCACATGTCGTCAACTGGGAATTGCACACCTGTGCACACCTACAACTTTGGGGCTGCCTTAAAAGTAATAAAGTAAATTAGCACAATTTATGTTTTCAGACATTAAGGGGTTTATACGCAAAAACATACGTGCGCGTGGTCACGATAACCCCCATGTGGCGTAAGCCCAGGGCTAAAGCTCCCTTATTACGTCCAGCAATGTTGTTGTCACTATTCAGTTTATTTTTATATTCACCCAATAAAAACATTAAATCATTGAGAAGAGGCATGAACAATTTAAAAATAAAGGTAGCAAGTGTGCGGTGCCCTTCGTCTTCACATGTCTTCGACATATGTATTTATGAAACCTTCCTTTCGGTCACTTTCGGTTGTTTTTGGTCACTTTCTGTTGTTTTTGGTCGCTTTCGGTAATTAGACGCTCCGGTATGAAGAACCTTCTGCCACCCTAGGCCAACTGGCACAGAGGGACACAGACCAGTGGATTCAAATACCCAAGGCTGAGATCACCAAGCAGACAAGCAGCATACCAAGGCACAACCCAGCTTACATGCAGATGTGAGGAGGTCACACCCGCTGTTGATGCATGTATTATCGGAACAACAGCCGAAAAGGTCCTTTATGGATAAGCTCAGGGTAATTTGGGGGGAAGAAAGATTGACATATTCACATATCAGCTGCAATTTGTAATAATGCTTCGTTTTAGCCATCCATAATTCATCAGTCTTAATCAAAAGGTGAATTTTGCACGACTTTTCCCATCCATGTCTGCGTGCTACGGTCAGGCTTCGCAGTTTGACGTGTCATGCAACTAGGTGTTACGCTACTGATTCACCGGCAAAAAATGTAAACAAACCAGGTTGCAGTCTAAACCTACCAAAATAACTTATAAACCCAAACATGTCCTATGCCAAATTGTTCCTTACAATATTCTGAATCATCCGAGAACAAGAAAACGTAGTCATCATTGGGAAAATTTTAAGGTATTACCGTTTGCTACATCCAAAGTACTAACAGCAGTCAGACCGCCTTGCGTGGTGACACGGAGTACTCACATTGTGGCCATGTGTATTCAGTCACTACGCTGGGTATATTAAAAGCTGACCTCTCAATAAATACTGCACACTGTACCTGTCAGTTTCAGAAAAAAATATGTTACTGTGGTCAGAATCATGTAAGAGACAGCCCCCTGTACCTGCAAGGATCATTTCTAATATGCACTCTATAATCACTGGAAGCAATATCAAAATAACTGAAAGACCTTAATGTAATTTATGTTAAATTGTCACAGAATTGTACTATATTCAACAATAGTATTATTTTGTCAATACTTTCTGAGAAAAGAAGAAATTCGGCCTAAATAGATCTAATGTTTGATGCTTGTAAAAATTACAGGAGTACCTAATAGGCTATTCACCCATTTCAATGACAGAAAATTTATCCCCACATTTTAAAATAATCAGGTACATAGTCTTTGTTGATAGTTTTGTGTATTCAGATAATTTAATTATAATTACACGGCACCCGATAATCGGATACACTACCAGTTTGGTATTTTTGTGGGAAGACTCGAATTGCCAAGGGATCACATCACAGGCAAAATACTGCCATGGAAGTTCTGTGTGCATATTAAAACGTTAATGAAAGCCACATACACGACAGCAAACTACCCCAATTAGTGCCTTGATAATTATCCTGTATCCAAGTGAATAAATAAAAATTACATGATGGATAAGACATTCCCTTTCTTGCATCCGGTAGTTTTCTGTATACTTATTTGTATAACCGCCCCCACGATCATATCGTGCCAAAAAATGAGACTGCAAACACATGCCAGGCATCTGTGTCGTAAAAAAGAATAAGGATGATATCAGGTGAGAGAAATTGGCGGATTCAATGGCTTATGGTTATTCCAGAGATTTGTGGAAGATATTAATAATAACAAAATAAAAAAATAATCAATGGCTAATTTATCATATCAAATGTAATTGATGGAGTAATAAATTGTCTAAATACATCTGATAATTTTGCAGATAAATGTGAGGATCACTACAACTCAACCCAGCAGTGTGTTAGGGAAACTATTTAAATGGGATATTGTGAATGAATATAGTCAAAAACTTGATAGTCTAATCTTCAGATTGGTTTCAAGTCCGAGCATATAATATTTCTGTGTGCCTTTGTTGTTTCTGAATGAAACAATTATTATGAAAATCTAGATTTTGATATTCATCTAGTATTTTTCGGATTCAACCAAAGCTTTTGACCTGGTGGAATATGCCAAACTGTTTTAATTAATAATAGAAAGGAGGTTTATGTCCATTCACATGTCGGTTATAACTCAACATGAATGTAAGGCAGCGTGTAAAAGTTATTTGCTGCAATGTAGAATGTGATTGAATGTTCTCCTTTTTTTACAGAATATAACGTCACTTTTTACCTGAACAATGGCAAATTAAACTCCTCCAGTCAGAATAGTTCCAGGCATAAATCCACAGATTACACAGGAGACAAGATATTGAAGAAGTGAAGAATCACAAATACTTAGGTACTGCCATTGGTTACCAGCCACAAGGTATCAACATATGTGTCCAGGAAAAATGCATTATATTGTTGGGTTTTTGGCCTTTTCGAAATATTATATCTGTCCAGTGAGTTGGACAAATGTTCAGTCCCATATGTTGCTGCTAATATACCTATGCTAAAATTGGATGAGGTTTGGAAAACCCTCTGGCCAAGTCTGCTCATTGACAGCTTATTTCTAAAGTGTGCTCTTGTGATTTTGGTATCACATCAGATTGCACCCGATACGGAATTATAGTTTGGAGAACATTGTCAAATCACAACAGAGCAGTTTGCATCAACTATGAAGACTTAAAGTCTGTCTCTGCAATGGAAAGTATAGAGGATGCACATGCTTGGGTAATTCAGTATGTTGTATTTTCTTTTCCTTGTGGGAAAAGTAAGGGCTAGTACATACATGTATGCCGCTTTGTGCCTCCGACGCTGATATAATTGCTTTATCTGTAAACTATACCAACAAGATTGTTGGCTGGACAGAATTGTGGATATGGAAGGCAGGTTGGTGTCAACTCATGCAGTGTCTTATGATCTTGCTCCAAGGAGAGGACATGAGTGATTTACTAGCAGTGCATGCTTGGGCAGTTTGTGCACATTCCACTGGCCAAATATATTACATATTCTAAGAACACCCGTATGGTAGAGAAAAAATGTTGGAAAGAAGACACAGATCTTGAGTTGTTCTCCAATGTTGCAAGCTTTTGGATTTATAGGCTGGCAATGTGAACTTGACTTTTATGTGCAGTGTATGGTACCTGCCACTTTATGAACATGAGACCATATGTGGAATTTTTTAGTTTGGAATCGCAACAAATGAGAATGTACCAAGATATTTAATATGAGAAACCGGGCAAGATATGTTTTTCGTTATATATAGTCAGTTAATTGTACCTGAACCTTTAGTAACAACATATATTTGCCCCACCATGTGTGGAATACTGGCAATACAAAATTTATGGTGTTTTTACTATTAAAAATTCACATGCAGAGAGATTTATCATCCAATGGATGCTATTCTTGAAAAAAAATTTATTAAGTGTTAACTTACATCGATTCCAAAGGTCAAGGTGCAGGTTGTTGATCTTGATAGCACTTTAATATCGATATTATGGGACAATACACTGGATGGCCATAATTAACAAGTTTGTGTATTCAGATCAAACCTGTCACAGAAAGTGTACATATGCCTGTCTTAAAGTGTATTGTTGTTTGAAGTTACAACATATGCACTGCATGGTTAATGATCTTGCTTTATTGTATTTCTAGTACAGGTTATGTTCTTGTCCACAGAGAATACATCATTCAAAATCCCAGTGAGTCTGTTATCCATCAGTCAGTCTATGTTTTGAGCATCCACATTTATATTCAGTAACAGAGCACTGTGTTGTTTCCTTTTGTGTCACGGAGGCAGCATCGTAACATTGCATGATCTGAATTGTGTATGCATTTTTTGTCTTCAGCCACGGCCGGTGGACCACCGATACTTCACAGATAGTTGCCTGTCACGCAAAGTCAAAATACATGGGAAGTGATTGGTATTACATCATGGTAATAAAATTCACATTTATGGTTGAGTGTTGCATGTTTATCCATACAATCTACAGTGTGACTATCCTGTAGTGCCTACTTTTTATCCATCATGATATACTGTTACTTTGCCCAAGATATTGATACACGGTTTATGTAAATCTACCTGTGTACATATGCCTATTCTTAATCATTAAAAAGAAACTCTTGCAGTACTCATTTAACCGAAAGTGACTTGAGTTCCATGCATCAAGTAGCGACAAGAATATTAAATAAAATATTGGTAACATGCATCTGATATCGTAAATGCCATCTGCTTCTTTCTCTGTCATCGAGAATGATATGCTTTCAGGCAACAGCTTGCCTCAACACAGTGCACTCAAAGTCCACATAATCAGAGTTCAATTGTCACAACAAATTATTTACTCCTTGTCATTAAATAAATTCATCATACAGATGGACTCTCACCGCAGGAGATCTGAGTTCACAGCTCTTCAGTGTGGCCCAGGCATGCTTTTCATCATTATGACACCTGCTCGTTCCGACCTTCAGCATCAAATCATATTTGACTCCAAAAACGTCCTATGATGTGATTGGAATGAGAAAGGTGATTATTTCCTCAGTTATATTCAAATTAGTTGTCTTTAGAGCATATTATTTTGAGATATTGCGTGCCTGCATTTCTCACTTACCTTGTCTTTCTGCTTTAACCAAATTTGTAAAAGAAAAAGATGCATTTGATCCCAGGCAATACTTTAACAGTTTATTCGCTTCAATTGAATTTGACTTGACCTAAGCAATTGGACATACAAATTGGTGAACCCTGTTTGATCATTCATTCAGGAGACCATACTCTTCATTCAGAAGTACTTATCAGAAATTTCCATTCCATTCTGCACATGAAAAAGCATTTATTTGTTTGCTTGTTTTTTTTGAAAACTGGCTCCTATCCATATCAAACATTTTAAAACCAAACTTTAGAACCTAGGTTTCCATTGTTTGTTTGTTACCCTATGCAAGACACTCTGGTTACAAAAACATAAAATTTAACTTGGATATACCTATATGTTAAAATACTTGGCCCCGTGTTTAACCAATCATGAAAAATTTGCATGGAATTTATACAAGCACTACCCCACCCTGGTTTCAGTTTTAGGAATTAACTTGAGTATTGACTTTTTATCTCTTTTCAAACTTCTAATAGATGTACTGGACTGCGTATTATGCTCATTAATTGTCTTACATCCAGAAATACACATTGTTCAAATTATGTCAATATCTGTCCTAAATATATCACACAATATACGGATGAAGTTTGATACATGCATATAAATATGCAGTATGGACTGAGACTGAAAACCTTTATCATATTCTTATGAAGTGATAGGTATTTTTCAAAGATTGAGACTCATGTTCACATGCATATAAGATGACATAACACAACCATTGTCAAGATATGCACAGCATTTAACTTAGGCTGAATTTTGAAATACGATGTTGACCCGTACTGGTATCACAGTACTTTTGCTAAACAAGTGGCTGTTTACCTCCATATGACCATTGGAATACAAGTATCATAGTAAAGCTACAAAACCTATTGGTGATGAAAGTTTTTTTGACACTTTTTTGATGATCCAAACGATAACTACTGGATGTATAACGCTATGCTCAATGACATTGTTGATGAACATTTACCGTGTAAATCAAGGCGTGTTAAGGGAACATCTGTGAAATATATGAATGGTGAATGGCGAAAAGCTATAAATCATAGGAATACCTTGAGAAATAAGTATTACAATGATAGACCCAAGAAAAATCCCAGATTAAACAAACTTAATTGGGAAGCTTACAGAAAACAAAGAAACATGTGCACCTCCCTCAGACGAAAAGCAATACAAGGGTATTTTGAAGAACGATGTGACGGTGGACCTAAGTCAAATGACTTTTGGTCAACTGTCAAACCGTTTCTGTCCAAAAACGTCACAAATTCATCACAAGATATCTTCTTGTGTGAAAATGACATACTGATAAGCAACCAAGAAGAAGTAGGTAACATTTTCAATGACTACTATGTAAATGTAGCGTCAAATATAGGTGTAAATCCTGTTGACTCTAGGTCAGGAACACAACTTGGTGGAACAAACAGAGACTTCTCAACGCATCCTAGTATTTTAGCAATATCTGCTTGTGAAAAAAAGGAGAAAACTTTCAATTTTGCGAAAGTCACAGCAGAGGATATGACTAAGAAAATCGAGAAGTTAAGCCTTAAAAAAGCCCCGGGTTATGATGGGTAAACAGCTAAAATGCTAAAACAGTGTTCAGTCAGCGCAGGTATTCACATAGCCACACTCTTTAACCAAACAGTTTCAAGTCATGTTTCCCTGATGACCTGAAAAAGGTCAACGTTACCCCTATATATAAAAAGAAAGACAACCTGGTCAAAGCAAACTATAGACCTGTGAGTGTCCTTCCAGTTGTTTTCAAATTATATGAGGGGTTTTTGGCCGAACCGCACAGTGAGTACTTTGAGGATTTATTCTCGATTATGATTTCAGCGTTTAGAAAATATTATAACTGCCAACATGTCCTGGTTGACTTGATTGAGGAATTGCGCCAACAGCTGGATATCAAGAAACATGTTGGTGCCGTGATGATGGATCTTTCTAAGGCTTTTGATTGTATTCCCCATGACCTTCTGCTTGCCAAACTCAGGGCACCTGGATTGTCTGGAGGTGCCTTAGATCTCCTTGGTAGTTATCTGTCATGCAGGCAACAAAGAGTGAAGATCGGCTCAACTGTTGGTCTCTGGGAACATATTATATATGGTGTGCCTCAGGGATCGATTCTTGGGCCGATCTTATTCAAGTTCTTTATGAATGACACATATGACTCAATAAAGAGTGCAAATCTGAAAAATTATGCAGATGACAATACTCTCACTGCAAGTGACTCTGACATTGAAAACCTCAGGAAAACTCTTGCTATTGCTTGTGCAGAAGCCATAGACTGGTTTCACAAGAACTTTATGCAGGCGAATCCCGAAAAGTTTCATTGCATTTTTCCTGCCCCAAACCAAACACCAGTAAATGTATCTTTGGATTTAGATGATATTTCCATAGTATCGCAGTCTCATGTAGATCTTTTGGGGGCAACCATTGATGATAGGTTATCTTTTGACAATCATGTATCAAAACTTTCCAAAAAAGCCGGGAAACAACTAAATGCTCTCAGAAGAATTGGTTCTTTTTTGTCAGAAAGTACTCGGCTCAAAGTCTTTAGGACCTTTGTTTTAGCAAATTTCAATTATTGTCCACTTGTGTGGCATTTCTGTGGTGCTCAAAATTCTAAAAAGTTGGAAAAAATTCAGTAACGTGGTCTTAGATTTGTGTTTCGGGACTTCAAAAGTGATCATGACACTCTCTTTAACAAAGCAGGAATTAACACCCTACACCTGAATCGTTTACGTTGCTTAGCAACAGCGGTATACAAATGTATAAATAACCTCATTCCTTCATACATGAAAGATGTCTTCAGACTTCGTCAGTCTAATTATAACCTCAGAAGCAAAGAAAACATAGCATTACAATGCCCCACAATACACACTCAATTTTTCGGCAAACATTCCTTACGCTCCCTGGCACCCAGAATCTGGAATGACCTGCCTGCAGACTGCCGTAAGGCAGTCAGGCTCAATAACTTTAAACAACTGATTAGTACATGGCAAGGGGTAAAGTGTAAGTGTGCCCTCTGTAACCTTTAGTTTGCAAGTGTGATATCCCCTTGTTATGACCATTGTATGTACATTTTTAAGGTATACATTATTTTTTTAGTTAGTTTATGTATATATATATATATATATATATATATATATATATATATATATATATATATCACTTGTCTTATCGGTGACTAGCAGTCTCTGCTAATGTTTGAATGTTTTAACCATGTACCGATGTAAAATAAAGCTTACTTTGACTTTGACTAATAAATTGAATCTTGTGGCTTTTGAAAATACAAGACACAAATGGCAAGAAACTGCATTAGCCAGATAGCTTGAACGTTAGTGGTGGAGACATTTGAAGCAGCAACCTGAACTAGAAAGGTTATTTATCCTTGTTGACTGTGTACCTGACACAACCAGATATATAAGAAGCAACAACATGTTCTCAGAATCTAAAGTGTTTCTGATTAAGAGCACATGGTGGTGCTTAGAAGGTTTTTCAAAGAGAAAAACCTCAATGCAAAGACATTTCCAGGTGTATGTGAGGGAATGCCTTTGTGCTGTCTTCATCAATTGCATGGCAAACATGCATGAGAAGTAGTCTTATATAACAACACCGACAGTTCGATAAATTCTACTTTTAAATTTGTGCTCAACATACTAAAAGGCAACATGAAACTTTCCAAAAAAGCACCTTCCAACTGAATATAGATGCAATTTGCGAATGTGTGCTTAACATACCGAGAGGGAAAGGAAGGGCTTTAGAAAGTGTAAACTTTAGACATTTGCTGCAAAAGGTGTATCGAAAGGACAGAAAAAAATTCTCAACTACAGTAGAGTATTCATGTTTGTAGCTGTGTCACTGTTGGCAACACTTGCCAGTACTCTCTTCAGGCCTGCCGAGGGTCACAACCACCAAGAAATTGAAATTAGAAGATACAGCTGCTATATCAGCAGTCAAAACTCAACCAACCAAAATGAGATGTGTTCACACACTGACGAATCAATAAATGTCAAAACTATCGCACATTGATGATCCACTGGCTACTGTGATACAAGACAATGATATAGCAGCATATCAAACAGCTTTGCAAGAATACCTAAAAACATCTTCAGCTTTGAGAGCACCTAAAAAGGATGTACAATTTGGACATGTCACTGAGAAAAATTCTAAGATGAATGGATAACAAACTGGCAGCTATTTACTTCACCCCTACCAATTATGGGAGCTTCAGTGGCATTGAGAGACTTGCAAATGGAGCTGATGACAGCAAAATGTGAATGGAAAAGTTAGTCAAACAGATATTATACACATAACAAAAACAACCAAAAAGGAAAGTCCCTCAAAAAAGCATTCTTGCACAAGAAACAGTTGAACAGTGGTAAGTAGATCTGTGGGACTTCCCTACCATCAGTTTAACACTCAAGCAGTAGTAAGAAACCATTCATGCTGGCATGGCTAACAATAAATATCATCATAATTCTTTCACTGGCCAACGGTGACAGAGTCTGCTGACCTTTTTAGGGTGTACAAGCCTACTCAGGAACCAGAAACAGCTTTGCATATGTCTGCAGTAGCTGCCAAAAAGAAATGGACAAACAGTTAATACAGGCCCAGGACTGTATAAGATAAACTAGCTGGATTTATGAGCTTGGTGATGTAACATCTACGACCTAACATCAATGGTGCTATGACGAGACGTTGTACATGGACATCTACAAATGGTTTGTGCACAGATTGCCAGATCTGTGTCACCACAGAGGAAATCTGCCTGGACATAGGAATTTGACAACATTTTTGCAGCAGACCTTTGCCTGATTCTGGACAAAGCCACACCATCAGATGAAAGTGACACCAATACTGCTATAAGCTGCAGCACTTTGCAAAACGAACGCATATATACTGCAAATTTATCATTCTTAGTGAGTCAAATGTCACAGGTACCAAGCTGTGTGACATGGAATAAGGATAAATTTGGTGGAGAACGGTATTCTTGTTAAGATGCCACAGTCACTTGGCAATGTGAGCCTACCTGGAACAAAATTCAGCAATATTTCAACATGTATAAAACCGACTGCTAACCTATCAAGAACTTGCTGTCATAGTGGAAATTCCGGCCAGAGGACTTGGCAAAAAAAATATATTTGGTAATCTTTAAGTCTGAAAGTGTACATGGTTGAAAATAAAGGTCGCCTGTATCATGACTTGATCAAAGCTAGTTTTCATTAGATCATAAGAAAGTCACCAACCATAAACCAGTGCTTACTTCACTTATAGCAACCACCTGCAGGGTGTACATATTTCATTGCTTTGTAAAGCAAAAGATGCATTACATAAATATACAACACTGTTTGAAATATAAGATCATTTTGTACGAAACAGAGCAAGTTGCCAGCAAATCAAAGTGTCTCAAGATAAAGACCACAACAGGGAAAGGAAGCATCAAATGCAATAGACAGTCCAATTGGAGCAGTTGGTACACCCATATGCTGGATATTGGCCTCTAAACAGCAAGACCATTTAGTGAAATTTTATGGCCACTCATGTGTAAGCAGTGATGAATAAATGATAACTGATATAGCTGTTGACAAGAACTCTATCCTGCCAAGCTCATCAGAGTGAACGCCTTTTTTATAGAAATACACAAGATTAACAGTATGCACTGCTGGTGTTAATTGCTTCTCTTATCAGATTAGTTACCATCAATATACATATGGGAATTCATCAAAGACTGCACTAAACCCCGGTTTTTGCCCAAACCTGCAAACCAGTCAGTTTTTTTATCGAACTGAATTTTTCATGCAACTCTAAGAATTTAAATGTAGCATGGGCACGAGTACCCCTTCCCCCTCAAAAAAGAGAAGGGAGACCACAACTGATGTTAAGTAAAGGAAAAAAATACCACATCTAAACAAAGCAACATACAGTACAAAATTTAAATTGTTTGAATTATTTTAGGTTCAACTGCTGGTAAATATCAATGGGATACCAAGGAGAGTCTTTAAAAGATGCTAAAATGTAATTATATAGTATTAGAACAGAGGGCCGGGGTTGTGAAGAATGAAGCAATGAGTATTTTATGAGGGCAACCGATCCTAGGAACAAACCAAACCAGTGTTTGGTGTGCCTTTTTTACAACATTATTTTACTTTATTTACACAAGTCCCCACAGACATCACAAATAATGTTCCAAAATGTGGAGGGTCATGAACACTTTATAATAATATAATCCTGATAATAAGGTGCATCATAACGTGACAAAATGACTATTATGTTTTGATCTGTTAAAAGTATTATTTTCTTAATCTATTCTGTATCAAAAGCGCACCACATCAATGGACCCCATGTATATGTCTTTGGAAATAGTCAAAACGCTTTGTTAGTCATGAATACAATTTACTTTCTAATTCCCTCCAAAGATATACTTCACCTGCGTTGTGGCATGAATAATATCAGTCATCACCATTCTATAAAAATTCGCGCTGCCCACATTGTATATTTCCATTGCAAATGCAGCAGCTTCATATATGCCTTTGCATTTAGTTTCTGCTCTCTGTATGCCTTCCACTCTCTTCTTCTTAGGGGGACTTTTGGGAGTGCAACGGTCTTTTGTAAAGTCATACGAGTCTTTCCATTCCTGGATCCAAACTTCGACTGTGCACTCCACGATCTACAAAGGTAAAAAATGAAAGTGATCCTCAGTTATTACTGTGACAACTGTAAGATGTCAATACGTATATGCCTTCAAGCCCAATATCCTTTGTTTAAGAAGGAGTATCTTGATCATGGAAGTGGACCGGTTTTGAGTAATTGTGAAATGTATAGAAATATATAGAAACGATCTTTGTATCTTTCTGCTTTTTGAGGCTGTTATTTCTAGGGTCACTGTTAGAAAGATCCTTGTCGACAGAATGTTATAGTTCAGAGTTTCCCCACTTTGCCCTTTCCCTTCTTATCTCCGAATGCACACTTTTATAGGCCTCATCACAGAAAGCAGAATGATGGTACATTCACTCCCTTGAATATGAGTGCCGACGCTCTGAACAAAAGCTTGTCAGTTTAATGTACTTCCTGTGTTTGGTGTTCTGTAGGAGTTCCGAGTGATGTCATGGGTGTTGCTGCTATTTGGCTGAGCAATGTGACTATAACAATATTTCCCAATGATATACATTAGCTGAAAATTAAACAGTTTGCTAAAACGCATTGTTTTAAATTATATATATCCTTGGCCTACTGGTACTAACTGATTAAAACCACAAGAAGGCATCTCCTGGTTTAAACCAGTCCTCTGCTCTCAACCTTTGAAATATTTTTCATTCACTACAGACATTAGTTTTCTAAACCATATAGGCCAAGCACTTCAATCCCAGCAGTTATCACTTGCACCAAAGATAAAAAGGGATATATAGGTCTGTCACTCTTTGGTTCTTCTGACTTGAGAGTCAGCTGAGTTTACAGCAGCAGAAGAAAGTAGGCCTACATCGTTTTCGTGAAATGTATGAATCTGGAACTTTGTATGCTCTACCTCCATTGTAACTGTGTGTTGAAGAACACAGTCAATAGCACAACATACCCAATCATACATTATAATGGCTTTTAGTCTTGGATACACTGTGATGTCACAGCTAATACTGAGCTCAGTGATAACAACCCTTGCTCCCCTTTCACTGACAAATTAATATTTTCAGGCTTAAATCACCCATTCACACATAGTACTATGGATGAGTCCGAAACTGGGGATATGTGTTGGTGAAAAGATGAACCATGAGCATTTTGGGTGCATGTTTTACGAAATATTTGGAAGTTCCCACTGTGTGTTGTCACCTAGATTGGCGTGGCTGTGGGTCAGTTGACCACACTGTTTCATTGAATAAAGGTGTATCAAAGAATAGATCATACCCATTACAACTGCTCTTGTTGAAAATAAAAATGGATCTAAGTTCTTTAATCTTCGGTTTGCCATTATTTCATGAAAGGTGCGATAATAACAACAGTTTAAAGGCAGGAACTTACAGACATTGCCTCATTAGAATACTAAATAGTCATAAATGGATGGAATTGGAATAAACTGTAAGAAACTACAGAAAATGACATGGAATTTTGATTTCTATGTATTATGATGCGTAATGGTAATAGTTTAAATTATATGACAAAATTATATGACAAACCTGATAGTTTTGAATTTGATATAGTAAGGTACCCTCACATGGATAATTATATTATACTTTGGCCAGCTTATAGTCTCTATATGTCAAGCTTATTTGCCTCTGCTGGAGTATACACAAATTGTGCCAACTGTCACTCCCGTCATGTACTTGTATTCCAAAATTTGTGCAACAAGAATATTCAAAAATTTAATTACAGCAATCGTTTTTGAAGTTTCTGGGTAAAAAGGAAAATTTATTTTAAAAGGTTTATGGATCATCAAAGGTGTGACTGTGCAATTACGAAGCAATCAGCAAAACAGTTTTTAGTAAGACGTTCCTTCTGAGATTTTTATAAAAATGAAGAAAAAATGAAAAAAAATCCTGAACAAATTGATAGAGACTCATCCAAGGTACATTCCCACCTGGTTTGAAAAGTATCCCGCAGATGGCCTTGGAGAAGGTCGAAATTGTACATATGAACATACGATGGGCGAAAGACAGACATATGACGGACAATGGTTGAAAGATTGTCCATACTGTCAGGTCAGCTGATTGACAAGTCAGAAGAAGTAGAAAGTGTGAAACCATCCCAATCTCCAATGACTTACGTTGTAATCGAATCCTAGGAATGTGTGTATCAACCAATAAGTACCCATATTGAAAAAAATGTCTAAAATCAGGAATCTACATGATCACCACTTAGTGAACAATTTTGTGTGACCTTTACGCAAGGTATATTTGCGCATTTTAGCGTAACTTCATTTATGGTCATGGTGAAGAAGCTGAAAATAACAAAAGCACACAATGATTCATGAAAAACAGAGGGAAGAAATTCCAGTGCTACCGGTGGATGTGCAATGGATATGCCACAGATGGAAGACAGACACAGACCCATCATAATATTGGGTTATTTGACTGACAAACAAGCTGAGCTAATAAAGGAGAAAAAAGCACAGGGTCGCCTGGTGGGCAAAATGTAATCTAGGTGATCCTTATGCAATATGAAAGCAATTGGCCAAGACGTTCCATGACTTTGTCCACTGACTTTGAATCTTGCTGCAGTTTTAGAGGAGTCATAGGGGACAAAGTTCATGATACATTTGTCTTGCCTTTTGCCAAAAACATCATGGGAAAAATGTTGGCAGAGACTTGAATTATAAACCTGAGGGACCTAGCACCAATATATCGGGATGCAACTTTCTCCAACTACAAATTACCAGCCAAAGTTTCAGGTTTATAAGTGCATCTCTTTTTATGTATTGAAAAACTATGTCATCAGTCCACATCTTTCTGCAATGCACTCTGGGTGCAGTTTGCTCTGAGTGTGGGGAAGAGAGTTGTTGAGTTAATCTCCAGAGAGTAAAGGATATCCAGTTAGCAAGGTGTATGCATCTTACTGTACACCTAGTCTGGACATTATTGTTAGTTTTGTCCTACAGTATCACCTGTCAATCAGCCAGAGTGATTGAGTACAACTAATATGTCGAGCAGCAGACACTTTAATTAATGTCTCAGGGCCATAGCCTTGGGGTCGGATTGGTCAGACTGGTCGGACCAACATTTAGGTCTAGTATCACCCGAACTATGTTAATATACAGAAAGTTGTTTCAGAGTTTACAAATTTCTATTTTGGCCTGACCAACTTTAAACTGAAGGCCACAGCACTGTGTCTTGATCTTCAATAGCTTCAATTTAAAGTTAACTCGGCATCTTTCCTTGAATGTTCACCCTCTGAGTTTCTCGAATTTGCCACGAAAACTGACGGCTAGGGGTATCTTAATACAGGTACATATAGCAGCAAGATATCATTAAGTTAAATTGAAATTTCCATCAATTACAAAAGAAGCAGATGACAATAATTAGATTTATCTTTACCAGTTAATATCAGCATCTCTCAGTGGAAGGTGCTTCCAAATTCCACCCCAAAGGATTTTGACACATTTTCAATTAACCATGGCCACCAAGGGAACTTGTTGTGGAACAAGTTTTATTCTGCACATCTTAGCATTGTCTTAAACACTTTGGATCAACCTTTTTTTCCATTTCCAATACCAAGTTATCCTGTTAGGGGCCCTGTTCCATTAAGTTCCCTTTCCACATTTCTGCAAATGAACTATTAATTACGTAAATACAATGTTTTTATCCAAAGCATAGATCTGAACTACAGTCTCACATAAAATTCATTGAATGCCCATAACACCGAATAGAAATAATACCAGGAGTGCACTAGAAGGAAGGAAGGATTTGAAAAGAGTCAATCTAAAAGCTCCACGTCTTCATGCTTGACCTTTTATCTCCATTCTGTAGATTGGGGTGCCTAGGTGAACAATCTTCACACCTGGATGTTGTCAGATAGCTCATGAATATAAGGAAAAATGATTTGGGTTCCCAATATATTTTAGCCAAATATGATATTGCAAGTCGCCTTTTCTGTACATCTGTGAATCACTGCTGAAGCTTTCCAAGTTCAAATACCCGTTACTCCAGTTCAAGTTCATATATTCAGAACGTTCCTGGGCTATAGGTGAAATGAAGAACGTGAACATTTTTGCTAATTTGCCAATGATTATTTCATTTCACAATTGATTCAGTTGAGCTCAAATAACTGCTCAAGGCCAAACTAGTTAATGGCTAATTTCCACCCCATGCCTTGCATAATTACCGAGCTTTTGAGATGAAGATTGAATACATTAATCCTTCACAACAGAACTTTCATTCAAGTACCACCACATTTAAGACAAGTTTAAAGTTAGTGCGTTTTTAGTAATGGCTTTTAAGCTGTAGCTTGACCGTCAAACACTAATGGAATTGGAACATTTTCCCATGTCCACAGAATGATGGATCACAGCAGGGTTCATTGTGCCCATATGCAAGAGTTGAACGTAAAACATAATCACAGTATTTGTAGACAAAAGGACTGATAAAACCAGCCACAATATTGATTTGCTGCCTTGTATCAGAAACATTTTTTTCTGGTGAATCACGAGGTTGCAACGGGTTTATAATCAATAAAATAAGACGTGATTGGATATACTGGTATATTGGTTAAAGAAAATGGTTCAACTTAAGTTTAATAGAATTACATCTCAATATGTGCCATGTGGGTCTGGTATCAATTCAAATCCATATTTAGCCATACACATACCAGAGACATAAACATAGGAAATCTTTATTTATAATGGATGCTACAAATAGCTCATAAGTCCCAATTGTAATATTTTACTAGCATGGCAGGAATTGCACATAGTGACAGTGATAGTAGAAGAAAATGAAAAATAAAATAGATCAGCTAAAATAAACATGTCAAAAAACCCGGGTGGTCAATATAATGAAGGCCAAATAATAGTCACTGCTAGTTCAGGTCACTTTCGATTGTCAAAAGTCGCCAAGTGGGCTAACGCATATTTGCTGTTTAGTTTATAGCTCTATACAATTTATTGTCCCAAAGCGAATTAAATGTAATTTTGGATATCTATAATGTTAGTTCCCATTATCTGGAGACATTCATGTCAATCCCGGGTCACCACAAAACATACAAAATATTTCTTTCTATCACTTAAATGCCATAAGTTTAAACCAGGACAAAATAAGATGCGTCCGCTCCGATTTCTCTCAGGAATTCGACATAACTTTGTGATCTTGTTTCATCGAACTATCTATCTATTCATGTCAATGAACCAACTCGTGTCACTCAACAGACTGCAACATGTCTTAAAATATTTCTTTCTATCACTTAAATGCCATAAGTTTAAACCAGGACAAAATAAGATGCGTCCGCTCCGATTTCTCTCAGGAATTCGACATAATTTTGTGATCTTGTTTCATCGAACTATCTATCTATTCATGTCAATGAACCAACCCGTGTCACTCAACAGACTGCAACATGTCTGGACCAAATTGTCAGCAATACCCCTAATTTCATTGATAATGTCCGAGTTCTTCCATTTATCGCTAACTGCAATCACATCGTCATTGGTGCAAATCTTTTGTTTCGACAAAAGAAGGATCCTGTTTATACCAGGCATATATGGATTTATGGAACGGCCATCTTCGACCTTTTTAGAGAGTACCTTGATACTGTGAAATGGGATTACTGTTTTGTGTGTGACAATGTTGCCACATACTGCGACTTATGGTCGCGAATGTTTATGGACGGTGCTGAATACTGTATTCCGAACAAATATCTCGAGGTTCGGCCTTCCGACATCACGTGGTATAACTCTGAGCTACAATGTCTTTGTCGCAAAGTACATCATGCATACAATAAAATTAAAGTCAGCGGGTGCGGTCATGATACATTTGCGTGGTACTCTTTCTGTAGAATGCGTAACGATTATCAAGACCGTCTTAAGTCTGCTGAACAAGATTATCATGATAAACATTGTGCATCGTCAAATAGTCCAGCTCAAAAAAGAAGAGCTGGTGGCGTACCGTTATGTATTTTTTAATCTTAGTCACACCGCACTATTCCATCACTTTTGCGCAAAGATAAACATACTACTGATAATTTATCTAATGCAGAAATTTTCAATTTATTTTCTCAAGCAGTGTACACTTGATTCCTCATTTGCCACTGTAGGAGTTAAATTTCAATGCACCCAATACAATGGGATCAATTTTGATCACAAATGAGGAAGTTTAAGAAATTCTCCACAGTTTAGATGTTTCTAAAGCTGCTGGACCCGATGATATTAGTAGGAAGCTTTTGACTGACGGGGCACTTTCAACCTGCAAGTCACTTACCAAAGTTTTTAATATTTCTTTTAGGTACGAAACGTTTCCATTTCGATGGAACCGGGCTATGTCACTCCAATTCGTAAAAAGGGTGCTGATAGCCTTTGTAACAATTCTAGACCCATTTCCATTTTTACGTTGCGCTGGCAAGGTATTTGAAAAAGTAATCTTTAAACACATTTTTAACTATTTCATAGACAATCTGTTGATTTTTGACCACCAGTCCGGTTTCACTCCAGATGATACCACTATCAATCAGTTACTGAACGTTTATCATGAACGTTGTATTGCTATGGACCAACTAAAAGAGGTGCACCTCGTATTCCTAGACATAAGTAAGGCATTTGATATGTGGCATACGGGGCTCTTAAACAAACTCGAGAAAAATGGAATCCATGATAACTTGCTTAGCTGGTTTTCCAGGGACAGTGGGGTGTACTTAATGGCCAGTGTTCCACTTGGGGTACAGTGCAATGTTGTGTTCTCCAAGGGTCCGCTTTAGGGCTACTTCTGTTTTAATACACATCAATGATATTGTTGATCTTGTCCAACGTAACATCAAACTATTTCCTGATGATACATCCCTTTATTTAAGAGTATCCAACCCTTTTGCAAATTGTGAAACCTTAAATGATGATATCTCTGCTATTGATGAATGGGCAAACAGCTGGCTGATCACATTTAACGCCCTAAAAATTGACAGTTTGATGATCTCACGCGAGAATATCTCTCCAGTTCATCCTCTGCTCACAATTCCAAGGCGACTCTTTGCAGGAAGTCGATAGACACAAACACCTTGGCGTCCCAATTCGTGCAGATTTGCGGTAGACTGACCACATGACAGGGTTGTTGCCAAAACAGGGAAATTACTGACCATCATGAAAAGTCTAAAATTTCCTCTTGACCGCCAATCTCTAGAAATAATTTATGTCTCCTTTATCAGACCCATTTTGGAGTACAGAGGTCAAGTATGGGATAGCTACACGGCTGCAGATGCCGAAAAGCTTGAAGGAGATCAGCTGACTGCAGCCAGAATAGTTACTGGTGCAATGCCCGGAACATAGAATGCCAAACTACACGAAGGACTTGGATGGCAGATATTAACATCTCGTAGAATAAATGCGAAATAAGTTCTGATGTACAAGATCGTTAACAAATTTAACCAGTTCTAAATAACCTCCAATCTGCAATTCCAAACATTGTCAACCCTGACATGTCTACTTACAATACTGCCTCATTTTCGAGCCTGAACTGATCTTTGTAATTATTCATTCTTTCCACTAATGGTACGCCTTTGAAATGTGCTACCTTTTAATGTGAGAAATTCACGATCCTTATCAGTTTTTAAATCAAAAATACTTATAGTTTCTTCTTGATTGAATCTATTTTCGGAAATCCAAAATGTTTGAAACAGATATGGCTGACTCTATTTCACACATGCCTACGTTTGGGCAGCAGTCAGCTGAACTCACATCTTTTGAAAATTGATGTAAAAATGAGTCCTAGGTGCAAGTGCGGAGCAACTAGCGAAGATGTATGGCGCTCTTTTTTCTCATGGCCATTGTACACCTTGGCACTTCCAAATCTACCTACAATTGTATCAAAGCTTGCTCCCTTTGCCTTACAAACGGTTTTGTATGGCTCTGCAGTTTGTACTTTGTTGGAAAATGTACAATTTTTTCGGTAATTCATGATTCCATAATTATTTCTTCTCATTTTCTCACAAAGGTATTGGTTGATCTAAAGTCACTTTTACCTGCAATTTATATTATGCCATCTATTTATAAATAACGTTTGAAGTATATCTCCCTGTCTGTCCTTTGTCTGCTGTGTAGGTGTCCTCATTTTTTTATACATTACCGACCGACCAACTTCCAACCCTTCGTTATTCATGCATCAAATGTATGGCACGTATTGTCCTGCCTTCATGTTGTGTCCCTCTCTGGAAGACGGATTAAAATAGGGCACTGCCTTTTTCCCAAATTGCTATGCCACGTTAAGTGGAAGTTGAAGTGATTTGTAATTAATTATGTTTAAACCAAACAACCGGTGGCATACCAATGATCAGACACGTCATAAAGCGTTTGTATAATGTTCGTGTGATGGTGTTTAGATATATATCCAACCATTTCAGAAAAGCCTTACCAAAAATCATGAATTCCAACCCAACAAAGCTCAATAAAGCAAAACACATACATTTGAGAATAGTGAAACGGCAACATGCATCTTCCAATACAAATGTGAAAAATAAATTTCTCTCCCGACAGGCAGTCACACATGAAAAGTCTTGACTGTGACAAAAATTATTCCCTGAAATGCATTCCCTGTGTGACCTTAAGAAAGTACGTCAAGGTCATCCGTATTATGCAATATCAAAGTTCGACTCTGATACACGTTTGTGGTATATTTAGTATCATTAGCTTCATTCTTTCTCAACATATTGAATATAGTATCCATTATTAAGTACTTAATGACATTGAAACACTAATCAAGTCTGTCCTTGATTCAATTTTGAACTTTTTGCCTCTGTTATTATATATTTTACATTAGTTGACACACCAATAACAAAAGAAACCTAAATATGTACACATGGAACACGTACAAATATTGCAAGAAACAATATCAAAAATTGCATATACTATCTTGTTGACAAGCACTTGTTGGCAGCTCCATAAATGGACAGTCATGGTTAATCATATAAGCTCGTCGACCCATGGTTGGCAAAGCTAAAAAGAGATTTTTATATTGCACAGTTTCCATTACAACAGTGGTACCTAGCATGCACATACGAGAACTGCCAGCGCAGAGATGTAGTTTATATGTGAAATGTGATGTGTTGAACACATTGAAAATCGAATACATTTACACACCGTTTTTTTCCAATGCATATGTTAAAACGCTGCTTAATTGGTCTCTGAACCATGTTGCAGAATTGTCTGGCTTAGCTGTTGGGACCCACTGAAATCACGGAGAGAAGGAAGGTATAAAATATTAAGTAAACTTGACCATCGCATCCTGGCACATGATTGTAATGGTACAACGGTCCAGTGTGTTTAACAGGTGATCATCAGCTTTGTCAGTAACTCCAAGGTGGGCCACGTTCATGGAACCACGTGGCTCTCTGGCCAGTGAATCAGCCCCACTCTGAGAACTTTGGCATAGATTGAATGAAAAAAAATATTCAAGAGGATGATTATAACATTTACTGGGTTCATGGACAATCAAATATCCACTTATTCGGGGCAGGTACACGATTAAACCTACAGATAAATACGGGTGTCCTAATTAAAAGCACGTGGTTCACAACTTTAGTAACCTGTATTATGTTTTCTACTAAAACATATTGTTTTCTATACCTCATCGAATTCTTCAAAAAGTGCATGGAAACAGATAACTTGTGTTATGGGTCCTAAAGTGTCATATAATCACATGACCATCACAATAAATCATCTGAAATGCATTCCCTCCACTACTGTGATAAAGTAGGACAAAGTAGTCCACATTGTGCAAAATCAAACCTAGACATGAAACATAGTCATGGTATATCTAGTATCATTAGCCCTAATCTCTCTCAACATATTGAATTTGGCGTCCTTAACGTAAGTGCTTGATGACATTGAAAAATAAATCAGGGTTGCCCTATACATTTGAATATTTGACCATTCGCCTAAAGCATAATTGGTAAAAGTTTTGTAGTTTCATCTCAAACTATCATCACTTTACCGAATTTTGTGTATTTGACAGCTGTGATGATTGATAAACACAACCAGTGGCGCTACCATAACACCGTATGTCATCGACTTTTGTCTGTGTAATGTTCCTGTAGAGCTATATGAATGTCTGTCCACAATATCGGCTGTAATGTCCATCAACAATATATTATTTCCTGAAATGTGTACCGGCAGTGATCTTGGCATAGTAGGTCAAGGTCACCTATTATTTGATGTTCAACTTTAACACATAACACACGTTTCTTGTACCATTTTGTAAAATTCGTCCGACCATTTCTCATGATAACAAATTTCGGAAATCTCACCAAATATTGACATTTTTTTTGTTTTTGTTTTTTGGTATTACATATCAGCCTCCAGCATATTTCCACCAAATTTCATGAAGATCCATTGAAAAATAAACACACTCCAACTTTTCACTTTCCTTCCCCTGTTGTATGTAATACACAAAACGGTGCTACCAATAATGAAAGGAACAAAGATTTTTTTTTCATAGTTCATGTCCAATACAAGCCAAGAGGCCTGCTTAAAACTTTTAGACGCAACTATGCTGACAAGTACATGTTTATGGACGGAAGGGTGAATGAACATGAGCGATCCCATCAGCACTGTAACCTATGGTCGGCAGAGATATAAAAAGTAAAACAAGAGGGCTGTAAGAAACAGCCCATCTCAGCTGACGTAGACATTCATCACACTTGCAACTCTGTGAACTTGGTATAAGATCAAGGTCACCCATGTACTGAGTAAGTCTGACCTTTATAGAAGGACACTAACATGTGCAGCATCAAAGTCCCAGTTTCAGTAGTTGTCAAGTTATAGTGAATTTTAAAAAATTCATATCTGTTGCACTCTGACCCTATAAACGAAGTCAAGGTCACTCATGTAGATTTCTAAGCATGACTTTCATAGCAAAACATTAACATGTGCAACATCAAGGTCCTTACTCAGGACAGATCTCAAGCTATCAAGTGAACAGTAAATATCTTGTCAGTTGTTCCGTGACCTTGGGAATGAGGTCAAGGTCCAAACATCACTGGAGCATGACAATTTGCACAAAATAGGTAGACACTTATAAAAGGTACTTCCCCACCAAGTTTGGCACAAATCTGGCCAAAATTATTTAATTTATAAGCATTTCAAGAAATCCCCATGTTAAACTTTCCTATTAAAACTTTTTTCAAAAGATTTTTGAAAAAATCTTAATATTGAAAAAAAAAGCAGCAACACCCAGTGAACAAATAAATAACTATGAGTCCCCAGGAGTCGTCTTGTGTAAACTCAAAGCATTGGGTGAGCAGTTATGGAAAAGATTTTGTTAGATTTGTCAGAAAAAAAAAAGCCCCCCCCCAAAAAAAAAAAAATCACTGGAGGGTGACCATTTGAGCAAACCTGGTAGAAACCCACCCAAGGTACATTGCCACCATGTTTGAGGTCAATATGGATGACGATTTTGAAGTACAAGTCGAAAATGTGAATTAGCTTTAGAATGTCCATTGACTAACATAGTAATCGATAGGAAAGCTGCATTGAAAGTCGAAAATGTGAATTAGCATTAGAATGTCCATTGACTAACATAGTAATCGATAGGAAAGCTGCATTGACCGATAAGGACCCGAATTGGAAAAAAAGAGTAAAAAATCAGGAATTCACAGCAGTGGCACCTAGTGAACAACTTTGTTTGACCCTTTCACAAGAAAAAAAAAATAGAAAAAATTGGAGCGCCACCTGGTGAACAAATTTAAAACCAGGAGTCCCCAGGAGTGTACCTGTGCAATATGAAAGCAACTGGGTGAGCGGTTTCGGAGAAGATTTTTTTTTAAGATTTGCCCACAAAAAGGATAATAACAAAAATTCCAAAAATCACGGGAGCGTTACCATTTTTGTACAAACTTGGTAGAGGCCCACCCAAGGCACGTCCCCACCAAAAAGTCGCAAATGTGAACTGTGGACGACAGACGGACGGACGACGGATGGCTAGTCAAAATATAACCTTGTCAGTCAGCTGAGCTAAAATAGATTTTTCGGTGTAATCTGGCATATTTTCCTAACGATTAGTGAATAAATCGTTTCATCTTCCTCAACAAAATTAAATAAGCAGGTGTACATATGACATTATACAATTTACCGTACTATTATTGTTGTATAAAACCTGTAAATAAATTCACTGATTTATGCAAACAATATATTCCTTCGCGTACTGTTCTGAATAGACCAAAGGATGAACCATACGTCACTTGCAAAATAAGAGAAATACTTATGAAACGAAGCGGGGTTTGCGCTCGATTCAAACGCCACAGCATCAAAACTTGTTAACTTAAGCGGGAAATCTAAAAGAAGAACAGTTTTGATTAATGTAAACGTTTACATAAGTCTGTTGTAAATGCTGTCCGTAGTTCCATGCAATTTTGTTTTGCTAAACTAAGCAATGAACTTGATATTTGTGATATCAACTCTATTTTATGGTGAAATTTAAACATTCCAAAACTTATCCTATTTCGTCTGTTTCAGATGATGGTAGCCTTATCAAACGTAATGTTGAAAAGTGTGAAATTATAACAAATGTTTTGCAGATTAGTGCAAACGTCCTCATGAAGACACTCCTATGCTTCTCCCTAAAGTCTCCCACCGTAAGAAAGCTCGCCTTAAGTCATTCATTCTCGATGAAACTGTTATGAAAAGGTATTTGATCTCTCAAGACTTCGTCTGGTATCAGCCGCGGATGGTATCGGCAACGTTGTACTTTAAAAACACGTCCTTTTAATATTTGTGGATCACTGACTAAATTGCTTTATTTTTCTATAGCTTTTTTCATTTATCCTAATTATCCGAAACAAATCAATATTGTTCTGTTTTTTAAAAAACTATTCAGAAAAAGCAAAGTGAAAATCGTGCTATTTCTCCTCTGTGTAATGTTTCTTTAGTTTTTGAAAGACTGATTTTAAATGTCTTGAACACATTTTCTTTAATGATTCATGGACTATTGACTCAAAAGAATTCTGGATTTATACTAAACGACTCAAAGATTAACCAACTTAGAAAGATGTTTGATAATGTTTATAATAGCACGTAAACTAAGAGGCCAGGATGGTCTTCCTAAATGTAGGCAAGGCCTTTGGCCGTGCATGGTTTGAGGACCTCATTTTCAAACTCAAACGACACGGTATTAGTGGGCCACTTTTAACTCAAACCAGCGTTAACTTATAAAATCGCTTTAAAGCTTAGTTATAGGTTGGCAGTCGTCTTCCTTACTTCGGATTGAAGCTGCCCCCCCCCCCCCCCCCCAATTTCTATCCGTGATCCCTTGCTGCTTTTGGTTTATATTAATGACATCACTGACAACACGTTGTGTGATATAAAACTCTTTGCAGAAGACACAAGTTTCCTAGAGATAATGAATGATGCTTTTGTCTCTGATGAAAGACGAAATGAAGACCTTCGGAGAATATCTATCTGGGACAATCACTGGAGCGCTACGTGTTAATGCATTAATGTCATTATCTGTCTTATTTACTGATGAACGAAAAAAAACAAATAAACCTCCCATTTATCTGGGTAAGTCTGTCATTCCAGAAGGTACTACCCACACACATCTAGGCATAGGTCTTTCTCAAAACATGTAACGGGATGCACATGCCCTAAGAATTATTGCGACAGCTACATGTAGAAAACGCTTATTTGGATATTCTAGAAACATTTTAAACTGTCAAGAATTACACTTTACAAACTTTATAAATCTCTGCTATGCCCTGCCCTGTTTTGGAATGTGATGTTTAACATGTGCTAAGTGTACCAATGCTTCTTCCAATTCGCTTGAAGTACGAAGCAGTTCGCATATGAATTGAGGCTAGACGGTGCACTCCAAGCATTTTGTTATTGAGTAAATTTGGCTAGCCTACCCATGCAAACTGCTTTGTTCTTCATAATGGCTAATAGAATACCTCTAACTTATTTATTCCTGTTAATGCCTCTGATGATGCACAGCGCACAGCAAATGTAAAAAATCGTCTCTGTCTTCGTCAAGTTAATTTCAAAACTCAAGGGATTGGCACATCTTTTATTTCCTCTACAATAAAACTTCAGAATGATTTATTATCAGATGTAAGACACTCATTAGGAGTAAACCAATTCAGGCTTCAACTCACAAAAAACACTTTTATCTGTTGACTATGTACCCGAATATTATATACTTATGACCTGAGATCCATTGTTATACTGTAAGCAAAGCTCATACCTGGCGTATCTGATGTCAACTCATATTTACATTAAAACAATGTGGTTGAAGCGCCAGCTTGTTCATGTTCTTCTCTTTACAATTTTTTTCTTTTCATTTTTTGGAGTGCCCTATTTAAAATACACCAAGGGGTGTCTTTCTGCGTAAGATTTGTGATATCATGGCACCGGGTGTCAACCCATTTCTACTAGTTCATGCTGCTGCTGGCAACGACAGCGTTTCTTTGCAATAAACTCTTAAAATTATTGATGCATTGAATACGGTTTTCTCGGAGACCCGATGATTTCTACTTTTTAATGGTGATCAAGCATTTTGTGAAATGGCGTAAGGAACCTGCATATTTTCAAACATGATTGGATATGGGACATGTGTTGATTCCTGTTTAAGGTGTTTCGTCCTGTGTGTTATCTATATATCTTCTGTTTGTCTAATGTAAAGGAGAGGCTTTACATTAGTACCTTATGTACTATCAGGTGATCTTGAATAGCAAAATATATATAAATTAAGAAGGAAATGAAGAAAAGTTCAAGTTTCAAGTTTACAGTTTAAAACAAGACTGGTTATGGCCAAATTATGAAACTAATAACGTGGTCAATCAGGTATGTTGACTACACCTCGCCATTCGACAACAGCATTTCTACAGACCAACGTGCGTACCAATACTGATAAGACATCGAAAAAGTTCAATAGTGGTATAACGTGGCATTTCGTATTTTTTCATTTACTAGCAGTGCCCCCCCCCCCCCCACATACTCACTAAACGCACTACCTTTTTCAACGCAGATGGTCTTTGAAAACAGATAGCAAAGTAGCTAAGTGCTAAGGATGCTATGCAAACAATATGGTCCATTGTGAAAATGATCACTGGTACTGGTCATGTCTAGCCATTGCGGGCTACCAGGAGGAATATTGTCGTATATTCAGTTCGAATTTAAACGAATTTGTGTATCGGTGAAACTTTTATGTTTCGCGAACAGCGCTTTTGCATGTTTATGATTATGAAAAATGTTGCAAATAAAACTCCATCCATCAATAATACAAAAACAGACACAAACTTACAAGGGTACGTTTTATGTACATCACACGTCATGTATCTGCATAATTATAATTTAAGATTTATTATCTTTTACCAATAAAGTAATTCAGTTTATAATATTAAAGTTATATCTTATGTGGGAGATCACACATCTAACTTATATATTTAGTATCACAAATATTTTCAAAGTTCACTGGTATAAAACTTGATGTTCAAACATAATTGACCACGTGATGAATGTTGTATTTGAATTAACCACTTACCTGATCCTGGTCAACCACACAATTTTCAAGTTTTTTGCTGTTGTCAGATTTCTTGCAATTGGTGAGTCCCAACTCAATTACCAATTTATGTTTCCATCCGAAGACATACTGAAATATGTACAAAGAAACAAACAGGTCAGATACAAGCTTTATTTAAAAAAAAAATTCTAACCTCATTCA
The DNA here is from genome assembly GCA_964020975.1 of Hermodice carunculata. Classification (NCBI taxonomy): domain Eukaryota; kingdom Metazoa; phylum Annelida; class Polychaeta; order Eunicida; family Amphinomidae; genus Hermodice; species Hermodice carunculata. Next base: position 44,021,038 of record OZ026615.1, on the reverse strand, counting down.
ACGATTTCGCGAGTCCTCCCTTATGATGAAGCACAATAATGACAAAGTTGCAGGTCTCTGTTTACGTCTTTGCTTGTTTTTTGTTTGTTTGTTTGTTTTTTGTTTGTTGTTTTTTTGTTTTTGTTTTTTGTTTATTTGTGTTGTTTTTCTCTTGCCTCTCCTGTTTATTGTGTCATAAGTGTATTACTTTAAGGAATACACAAATTAAATGTTTGGACAAAATCAAAATCACAAAAGTCATAATGTCCGAATCATCACTTTGCCACTTCAAATTAACGCATCTTAAAAGTTACACAATCACAGTTTTTTGTATTCAGCGTGACAATATTCCTGATTCCTTCGCAAGAGCAATGTAAAAGTTGTCCACTATGGAAATTACGTTCCATTCTGTTTTAGTTGAGCTGTGAGAGGCGGGATTGCACATTAATGGACCCTGTTTGAGACCCGATCTGCAACAAATCAGCAGCGGGCACAACTATTTTGGGTCCAGGCAATGTGCAACCAAATGGCCAAGCAGTGGCTGGACTGCAGTTTGCATACATTCATCCTTTATTTTTTTCTGTTTGATTTGGTTTTGCTGTATGGTAAAGCTGCGCTGCTGTTACTGGCAAGTTGATACACACTTAGACATCATGCAACAGAACTAACTTATAGATATAAATTAGATAAAAAACTAACCATACACAGGTTTTCTGAGGGGGACAGCCAACACTCTCTGCTAAGTCTGTATCACCCTCTGCTTCACTATCATCTGAATCACTACTACCGTTACAACCCTGGTCAGAATCTTCAGAGTCACTTTCACCTATACTAATAATTAATTCCCCAACTCCCTCCTCTAGTATGCCATCCGTTCTCCAATAGTAATCTTACACTTCCTGTGTATTTTGAAATGCATCCGTCCAGTTAACTGGAGTAAGGTGCTCCTCAGCCTCTCTACAAAGATTATGCACATTTTTTATTTTCCAGGTTGTGTTTTTCCTGCCACATATCCCTTTGTATTAGCCCAAATTAGTTTAATTGGGTTTAAATCACAGTGATATGGTGCGAGGCGAACAATTTCATAGCCATGTTCCCTGACAATTGTATCAATTATATATTTCCTTTCTCTAGGTTTCTGTCTCTTGATTAATTCCTAGAGTTACGATTTTAACATATCTCCAGTGAATGGAATGTTTTGCTTTGCAACCATTCTATCATATCTGCATTTTTGGTAGTAGTTGGTGGAGCTTTATCTGTTTGCATACTATGGTTTGGAGCATTATCTATTACAGTGATTGAATTTGTTGGGATGTTTGGCAACACATTCCCATGAACCATTTTTTTGGAAGTTTTGTCCATTCACTTTATCATGATAGTCCCCTGACTTTGATTCAGCCGCGAACAACAACAGACTGTTCAGGACAAATCCTTGATCAGATCCAGTATGATTTATAATCAAAAAACGATTTCCCTGCCCAGGTGGAATATGAAACCCAAGTTATTTGATGCTACAGAAGTGAAAATAAATCCCATGTAAATGCCTACAACAGCACCTATGTGGACCTGTTTACGTACACCACTAATTGTAGCAGCTGGGTTGAAAGCCCCCCCCCCCCCCCCCCACCCGAGCTCAAGTTGGGTGGAATGGACTGTATGGGCACTGATTCTTCATGCACAGGAATATGTCCAAGACATGCGAGAAATTGGAATTTTTCATTTACCATATACCAGTTAAATTTGTTGGGAACATTATTTCTCCTGCTACGAATGCAAAGGAGGTGGCAACAACGTCAGGACAAAAGTCAATTTTTCTCCAAATTATTTTGATTCCACCTTCAAAGTCGCCATGGAAAACCTGGTCTAACTTTAGTTGTTCCAGCAGCGTTTCTGAGCCGATCCTCCCACTTCTGGAACCCTGGTTAAGACTAAAAAAGTTTGACAGAAAACATTTTTGGTCAATCGAAAGTGTGGAAGAATAAACGTAAAAGCAAAGTAGAATAAATAAACGAATTACAAATGGTTCGATATTTCAGGTCAAAAGTTCAGAACATAGAAACATTTTATGAAAGCCATGTGATTTATAATTTCTTTTGACCTCCAAATTTGTGCAGATTTAGATAGGAAATTTTGTGTACAATTGCACCAGGAAAATTTTAAAATGCACAGAGTATGGACAAATCTTTAATGAGTCAAAGTCATAAAAATAGACATTGAATGCCAAAAATTTGCCTCAATAATCTTTTATAACATAATTTCAATTCCTGCAGTTTGTACCAGGAGTTCTCCGGAAGATATAGGTCGCAGTTTGGACAGACAATATTCTTTAGACCATTGCAATTGTAGCTGGATTCGAAAAATGAATTGCAACTGGATTTTGCCTTCATTGCATGAGTTGTCAACTTCACTTCTCTCTCCGTTTGTAGTCACCCATAGGAAAGGGTTCTAAGGCATTTTGTTGAGATGATTGCAATAATCTACCCAGCAGCTTTTGATCACTTTAGAGAATTTGTGTACATTTTTTCAGAATTGTTTAGAGGAGATTGCTGTGCATTCCTTGCTTTAGTTTCTTCGTTTGTTTGACTCTATGTCACTTCCCATCTGTGACCACAGATAGGAAGGTGATGAGGCCCTTTTATGTTTTATGATTTTATACAAGCATGACAGTTTGTACATTTTTCTGTTTAGATGTAGGACCAGTCGTTCTCCTTTTTTGTTTTTGGTTGTTTCTGTACGGCCATCGATTGCACACACGGGTTTGCGTATGTTAGTTGCATGGACTTTATCTTTGTTGGTGTATCATATGAGAGTTTTAAGGATAGCTGTAGGGTATAACTTGCAGTCATTCTGTGTATATTGTATTGAAAGGGTACAAATTACATTAGTCATTTCTTTTAATATGAGTGATAGCATTCCAGGTAGGTGACAGGAAGCAAGACTTCGCTCAAAATAGTCTGGATGTATTGTGTGGCAACCTGATGGCTCGCTATGTGTGATGAAACTAGAGTTACAATACTAAAACTGTAGAAAGACTAGATGACGTCAAACTGCACAACTGTTCATAGGCCACGTGGCTGCAAGTGTAGCTGTATCAAGACTTTAAGAGCTCATGGAAAACCCTCTATTCAAGTCTGTGCTATTATCATTTAGTACCACATCAGAATCCACCATATGGAATTCTATTTTGGGGAACCTTTGCAACAATAAAGGTGTAGATTCTATTTCTGCAACGGGACGTACCTCAGAGGAAGCACAAGCTAGGGTAATTTTCAATGTAGTATATTCTTGTCGGTGTGGATGCGTGTGGTAGTTAGGGCCCAAGACACTGATATAGTTGTTCTGTGCATCCACGATGCTAACAAGGTTGCAGGCTTAAAAGAACTGTGGTTTTAGAAATCAGGTTCTAAATTTACTCCAGCTCAAGCAGTATCATCTACTCTTAGTCTGAGCAAAATGTAGTGATACTTGCTGTACATGCTTTGACTGGTGACATCACCAGCAGGTTCTCTATAAAGGAACAAAAATTGCTATCAGAGCATTCAGAGAGTATCTCACAATTTGCCCTGGCCAAACTTGCATCTGATAGAGCTCCCATACCACCAACAATTCCCATAGAATCTCTTGCTCCAGCCCAATATTTGGTACCATGAATGAATGGTGCTAATGCTCCACAGTTGTCTATTTTGAATGATCTGAAAGTACATCTGTACAGCAGTGGTGAAGTAAAGAATCTCAGTTCTCCACCACCTACCCCTAGAAAGGCTGACTTAAAATTGTTTAAAGAATTTCTGTATGGTGGAGAAAAAGGTTGGGAAGGAGACACTATCTCTAATATTAGTATGAAACCATCAAGAGTCAATATCATAGTCGATCCAAGTCAAAAACCGTCCGATTCATGACAAGCCTATCAACATGAACATCACCATATGGAATAGCAAGCTTTAATATGCACCAAGCAATACATTTTTCGTTGAGTATCTCAAGAGGATATGATATCAGAATGACAATGTTAAATAATGACTTTCATAAAAAATGGAAGCAGACAACAGGTTTCAACAATGTTGAAAAAACCTGCATCGTAAATCCGAACAAACAGTAGTGAGAGCATTACGTGGCAATAACTTAGTTGAAATCAGTCCAAGGCTAAACCGTCCAAATCTTTCTAGGTCTATCAACACCTACCATACACAACAGCAAGACTTGAATAGCCATTAAACAATACATTATTTATGAACATCTAAAGAGGATAAGATGTCATATTGACAACGTAAAAATAATGAGTGCCATGAAAAAAAATGAAGAGGACAACAGCATTTAATAATGTCAGAGAAGCTGCACCGAAAATGCTAGTAAACTTTCAATGATCAAAAACCTTTAGTCATCAGACAAGTCAGGTCAAAAACCAAAAGGTCAAGGTAGACATACCAACAACTTTGAAATTTTTTTATATATCTGTCAACGAATATGCAGTATAAAGGAAGACATCTTTCTCCTGACTTGACACTGTTAGTAACAAAAGTTAAAAGTAGTTTAAATCGATTTAATGCTAGCAACTTTCAACTTTCAGAAATATCTTCCTTCATACACGCACCGTATAGAATGTCAGTTACTATTGTTAGGTTTACATATTTTCTATATCATTTATGTAACATCTAAATCCAATGAATAGCTATATAGCAAATTCTTATCTTCACCCAGAAACTCCAGAAACGACCATTTTAATTTTGTTCTGGAATATCCCTGGATCACAAAACATGAATGCAGTAAATGAAGGCAGTCAGAGTTGTCAGAATCGGTGCATACTGTAGCAAAGGCAATTAACCTTGACACATACTCACCATAACCTGGCCTAAATGGAATATTGCTATCCATGTGAGAGAAATTAATTATGTTTAATTAAAAATCATCACGTTTGTCATATAATTTAAACTGCAATTCACTATTATTATTTGTCTAGAAATGAACATTCCATGTCATTCCTTGTCGTTCATTTTAATTCTGGATCATCAAGGTGTTTGTGGAAAATATTCTTGAAAGTGTTTATAATTGATGCTTTTTAGTTCTTCAATATATATATAAATGTCAATTTAAAACAGCTATCAAGACAACTCCTTTGTTATGACAAAGCTTTACAAGAAACGAACACTCATAGTAATAAATAATATAGATTGGACAAAAGAGGTGCACAATTGGAAAAGCAGTTGTCAGTCTCAAGATGGAATCTCCAAAAACAACACATATTCATCAATTAAGAAGTTCAACAACTCAACAAAGTTATCATGTTCAAATGCAGACTGGCAATCCTTCATATCATTACCAAAATAAGCACCTTAATAAAATATGATCATTCTTTGAAAGTCATTTTCTCTCCTGTTTTATATGTGAGGAACGTGATGCATTCTTTAAAATCGGAATTAGGGGAGAGAGGGACACTTGTACATAAAGTGGAAAAGTCCGAAGAAAAATACGATCACAAGTTAAATGATTATCAGTACCGTTTAACTGCTCATGCAGGATCTTTGATTAAGATAAAGTTCCATGACAAAAGAAAAACGTCTGTTGTAGACAGAGTAGAGTTTGGTAGAGTGTGTTTTCTACTGTTCCTTTTTTCGATCCTGCACCTGCTCAACGAGTCAGTTTTGTGGTATGCAGCTGGGTGACCTGGATATGGGGCCAAGGTCGTTGTCCTTTAAACTTGAAGTAGACTTTGACCAGGGTGATCAAATATAAAAGTTTCGTCATCTTAGTTAAGCTGGTTCTTATGATAAAATTTCAAAGAAAATTGACCCTGCTGACCTCGTAATTGGGTAAAGACCAAACTTGTCTTAACTCAACATAAACTTTTGTAAGAGTGATCAACTGCAAAAGTTTAGTCATACAAGCTTGTCTGTTTTTTGAGGTATCACCTGTAAGAGATTAAAAGAATTGACCTGGTGATTTTGAAATTGGGTCAATTTCTTTGTCCTTCAAACACGACGTAGATCCTAACGAGGCTTTTCAACTTAAAAAGCTTAGTAATCCTCGTTTATCTTGATCTTAATATATTTCACACAAGAAGTTCAGAGATAATGGGGACTCCCAGTGGAGTGACCTTGAAATAAGGTGCAAGTCATTACAAGGGTGATTGACTGTAAAAGATCCATAATACTAGCTTACCCAGTCTTTCATATACCAGGTGCAAGATATTTACACGGAGAGTTGATAGTTGCAATCAAGTAAGTCCACCATGATCTGTACGTAGAGCTTATACTAACTGCTTATTTATGGCACTTTATCAATTGACCCCATGCATGGAATTCCACTTTGTAGTTTGGAAAAACCAAGACTTTTGCAAAAGATGTTTTTTTAAGAAATGACATTCTACTCTACCGCTGCATTTACCTCTGACACCATACTTTGTATATGATCTTTAGACTTCTGCTCTCATTACCTGGTGCCTTTGAATATTATTTATAAAAGCTTTCAATTTTATTTGGAGACTGCCAAGATTTTTTTGCGACAAGGAACCAAAAGTTACTATTTTTGTAAAGTTTGGCATGTTTCTGCATTAATGGCCAATTATAATGACCTTGATCTTGCATGGGATGACTAAACAATTATGCATTTTTGACATTATACACTTTATTTTATACAGACATAATGTTTGGAATCTATTCTGTAAAATATATTACTCGGGACAAATGCTAAATAATGTGCTTCCCGTGACTTGGGCAATTGATGGTCAATATCCTAATTCTTAAAAATACATTTTGTTTAGTTTGTCTATCTTGCAGCTTACTTGCCCATCAAAAAGTAATACTTTCGTCATTCTAACTACCGAATATATACTTCTAAAGGGATTGGAATGAGCCATGTTGCTCGTTTACAACTGATGTGGCTTATGAAGTTAATTATTCGCTTTTGCATGGAGGACTTGACACTTATGCATTCTTGACATCTTTGCTTGCAAATTTCAGGACTCTATTCTCTTAAATCTATTAATTGAGACAAATACTGTATAATGTGCTTCACGTGCCTGTATTTTACATTTCAAAAGTTGACATTTAATATCCTAATTTTTTCAAATTCATTTTAAAAAAAAACTGACTATCATTATCTTGCACCGAATATTGCCTATCAAAAAGTAATACTTCTATCTTTCTGACTACCCAAGATACACTTCAACAGAAATTGAAAATAAGCTGTTTTGGTCTTTTGTTCACATTTGTGGCCTTAAAAGTTAAGTGATGACCTTGACCAGCAGTTTCACATGGCCTAAAAATGTCTCCAACTCTATACTAGTTTAACCGTAGTTCGAACAGGGAGATTTTGTCCCCCCACCCCCCAATGCCGACTTTCCTTTATCTAGACTCTGGATTTATTGTAAATGGTCTTGCTCACAGCTGGCCTTGGCGCACTTTCCTCCAGAGTTCTCTAAGGATAGATTCTGACTCAGCCCTTAACTATTTTGTTTGCATTAAAACCTGCCTCAGATGAGCAGAACATCATCTCCATTGTAACAGGGACACGCTAAGAATCAGAAAAAACGATATGAGGATGTTGTTTAAAAGACAGTCACTTGTCTTTTATTCAATGGAGGCATATTCCAGATCTACGTAATTCCTTCATGTTTTGACAGTAATTCTATATGCAGAACAACATTGGAAAAGTTCACAAACTGGGAAAAAATAGTTGCAAAAGATCAGAAAGTGGGATTTTCTGGGAAACTGTCTTATCAAACCAAGCTGACGTTTGAGTATAGAAATACATCTAGCAATTTTACAATACACAACAGTTTACTGTGGACTTGCATGCGGCCTACGGGGAACATGGTATCTGATGAAGCAAAACCAACCTGTCTCTCTGCGTGGGTCACTTTCACCAGCTTGGATCTAAGCGTGGAACCTGTTTTCAAGTCGATTTTGTCAGCAGCGAATTTGGCTGCCTTTTGTACCTGTTCACTGTCTGCAGCCATAACATTCCAACCCTCAAGAACCTTCCCATTTACAAAGGCAACAAGAAGCAATAACACCACAACATACTTCACAGCCATATTTTTCTCATATGAGCTCTGGCTTCCTCTTCCTCCTCATATCTATGTAGTTTGCCAAATGGTGCTGTTATCAGTATGCACAGGTGACTCTCTTTGTTTAGAGATGAACGTATTGAAATAGGGATATATGGATGTTATTGGAAAAGTAATGTTAGATTCCAGGATTTGCTTGGGATACGCAGTGTTGTGTTATTTAGAGTTATTCATTGTGACAAAAAGATCCCAACTTGGTAATTGATTGAAGTTTGTGTGACAGAGAAGGATGTATGATAGGAGATGTGGGTATGTACTCCACATGGGTATGAAACGCACCACCAGTCACTAAAGCTAAAGTTGGACACCTTATGACAATTTTGTACCTTTTTTGTCCACTAAATATATAGCCACAGTGCCATTGCTTTAGTTCTTAGCATGTCCACCTGATGTCACAATCAACCTGAGCACCAAAAGCTGTTCACAAACATTTTAAGGTATCGGGAATCGACCTCACATGACTGTTCATTCAAACCTGAGGTAACTGCTGTCCTGCTTCATAATTCCCTCCTTTATTCATGCAGGGACGTCCCCCGGCACCTAACTCCATTATACAGATTATGCTGTTTGCAGGGTGTGGATAGATAGAAAATATTATTTGCTGTGAAATGATGATAGTGGAAACCAGTGCATGTGGTTATTTCAGTGGACATCCTTTTGTGCTGGGCTTCCTCCAGAAAAGGGGTATTCAGAAAGAACGGTTATTATGAACATTATAGTTCGCAACATGATGCATGGTGAATCGTCGATGGTTGGGCGTGACTGATTAAACCATGTTTGTATTGTCAATAATGCTGTCTATACCTATGATGATTTTATTCTTAATCATAGTGTAGTTGGCCTGCTTCCAATCACAGTTTAAAATGTTTACTTCCGTGTGTGGACAAAGAGAAGGTTAGGGGATGAAGTTCTGGAAAGTGACTCCAGGTCCCACTTGTATAAGAGCTGAGGAGAGGGTGGAGCGCAAGGCATGCTTTGTACACTTCAGCTAAAGATACCCGAAAAATAAATCCATTGTGTAGGGTGGTTTTCATGCCCATTTCTCCTTGCAAGCCTTGGATGCAGGACTCAGACTTCACCGGGACTACAAACAACACCCAGTAACTCAACCTAATTGCAATTATACAATCAATGAGATGGCACTCTAGTCAAAAGATTATGGGCTCCTACTACCTTCAACTAGTAGGTATTCTTTTCAAACTTGAACAGCAATTTGGTAATGATGTTAACTTTCAGAAAATGCTATATTGATTTGGCATCTTGATCATAGAAATTTGGTGACAGAAAGTTTTGCTTTTATTGTGTACCACAAAGCAAAGGAAACTGGACACTGAGAGCTGTTCTAGTAATAAAGAAAAAGTGACAAACTGACTGAGAGTGTGTGTGCTCAGTGATAATCTTTTCGCTTCGAAGAGTGTTGGGCTTGGGGAAGGAAAAAATTGGGGCAAAAAATCTTATTTCTTGGTAGCTGACATGTACACATCATGGAGCGCTCTCTGCTCCAGGCACTACCTCTACTGCCACATGGCCAGTGGCACAGGGTTCATGATCCGCTCATCCCTCCCCCCACCCCACCCCCACCCCCAAAGAAACCCATCTCTGTATGTTCAACGTATGTGATACTTTCTCGTGGGCATATAGAGTTTGCTGGTTTGTTCGTTAGCCCAGACCTGGTTTGTTTTTATGTGGTATACTAAGAACGCTACAGTTGACTGTGACATGTGAATGAGGGTATAAATGGGGACCCCCAGTGGAGTGACGGGGGGGGGGGGTTAAGCAGGGCTGACTTCTGTTGACACCGTATCCAGCAATTTCACCCTCCCACAGAGAGGTAATGTAACATACATACATACACATACATACATACATACATACATACAAACATACATACATACATACATACATACATACATACATACATACATACATACAAAGGTGTGAGGTGATATCTGTGTTTGCTCATTAAAGAAACACAAACTCACACGCTTTCTCTTTTCACAAAAATACCAATGTTTGACTCAATTTAATACGACAATGGAATCACGTCAACGTAGTTTGTACTTGGTCTTATATTCCCTGTGATGAGGCAGTGGCCAAACTTACGGGATGCTCTTCGTCCGTGGAAAAGTTGCCTGCTGAGCGGCATTTTGCTACAAACGATGAATCACAGTACAGAATTCAGTTTTTTTCTCGACCAATTAGACCTTGCCTGACTGGAAAGGAATCAAAACATAGCGCCCTGCTAATAGGGGGTAGATACATAGGTAAATACTTAGGTAGATTGATTGATGGATGGATGGAGAATTGGATAGACGGACAGAGGTTTGGATAGATAGAGGGCAAATGGATAAATTAGGAACGGACACCGGAAAACAAAGAGAACTAAGTTCATCCCCCCCCCAAATAATTTCAAAAGATAAAAGAGACAACAAAAAAAAAAAAACAAAAAAGAAAAACAAAAAACAAGAAACAAAAACAAAAACAAAAACAAAAACAAAAACAAAAACAAAAACAAAATCAAAAATTCACAAATAATCAGTTAAAAAGAATTTGTACCTACTCTGACAAAATATATCTTCAATAAAACTTGATAAACTTGATCCAGTCTACACCGTTTCCTATAATGATATTTATAGTGTGTCCTTTTGCGAAAATGTAGTTGCATATAATGACATTTCAGTTGTTAAAGGAATCTCACATTTCTCTGGACAAGTCTTCCACAATGTGTGAGGTCTTTTCACGTGTGGTCAACTGGGAATTGCAACCTGTTTACTTTGAAGCTGCTTAAAAAGTTACGAACTTTAAGTAAATTTACATACGTTAATAATTTGTACAGCTGAACAAATGTGAGGTCTGCAACTTCAAGCGCGTCCGTATCTTTAGCTGCCAGTTGCCAACTCTAAAGGCAGCTGTCATTTTTTGAAGTAGGAATACCTTTCATTTCAATTTCATCAGCAAGTGCTGGGCATATTAATTTTGTGTTGACTGTTAATATTCACCAGATATGGTACTTATAATTTCCCTTAATTGAAACAAAATTTTACCTTGCCAGTTATTCATTTTTCCCTGAATGTCAATTATTACCTGTTCGTCAATAGTTTGAACCATATCTACAGAACTAAACAGTGTGATTTTTTTCTGCGCACCTTTTTGAGAAAGGTATACGTCACCTTTATGTTTGTTTACTCCCTGTTGAAACATATCTTCTTCAGCGGCGAGTTTTTTTCTCTTTCCGGTGATTTCGTTCTGCAATAAACTTTTCTGGTATCTTTGTCAAAAGTATCAATAAATAGATAGATAGATAGATACATACGTACATACATAATGAGGTAGGTAGATACATAGATAGATAGACAGATAGACAGACAGACAGATAGAATGATAGATAGATAGATAAATAGATAGATAGATAGATAGATAGATAGATTGATAGATAGATAGATAAATAGATAGACATATAGATAGATAGATAGATAGATAGATAGATAGATAGATAGATAGATAGATAGATAGATAGATAGATAGATAGATAGATAGATAGAAAGATAAGATGAAAACAAAAACAGATGGCCATGTAAATTTATTTCATACTGAACTACATATGTAAAATATCTGAGTTTAACTAAATTAAGCTATCCAGCAGGAAACGGTTCAAAATGGTCCAAGTGTTAGTCACATTGTTCTTATCTGAACTTGTACCGCACAAAACCTTTGCATATTTAGCTAATTAATCATTTGCCAAGTTCATATTTATTCATTATCATCTGGGTTGGGTAAAATGAATATATAGCTTAGACAAGGAGTCGCTACTCCGAGAGACATGCACGGGTATAGGCTACGAAACATGTTCTGAGAAGTTACCCGCTGAAGACCCCTTAATTTATTTGGGCTAATACAACCTATGTCAAAATTCTACAGGACAAAATGTACGGCAAGCCAACAGGGCCATAACGCATAGGTCTTACGCGTAGCTGAGCCTCCACTACACGTAGTCGAGGCTCGGCAACGCGTAGTCGAGTAAACCAATCAGATTGCAGTCTCTACTACGGGTAGTCGAGGCTCGGCAACGCATAGTCGAGCCAACAAATAAGATTACAGTTTCCACTACTCGTAGTAGAGTCTCGGCAACGCGTAGTCGAGCCAACCAATAAGATCACAGTCTCCACCATGCGTAGTCGAGGCTTGGCAACGCGCAGTCGAGCTAACCAAAAGGATTACAGTCTCCACTACGCATTGCCGAGAAAATGTTCTTATAGAACGGTTCGCCTATGGCAAGCCAACAGGGCCATAACGCATTGATCTTACGCGTTGCCTAGCCTTCACTACGCGTAGTCGAGCCAACCAATCATTTTTCAGTCTCCACTACGCGTTGCCGAGAATATGTTTTCCACTACGCGTAGTCGAGCTTCAGCTTCGGCTTCGGGTAGTGGAGCAATTTATGGCATCTTTTGGCCGAAGAAAAGCAAACCAATCATTTACGTCCTTACAATCATTACTGATATTAAATTAATTAATTTCTCAACGCATAGTGGAACAGGTCTAGTACAGTTTACAAGAGCATCAGTGATTGGATAGTTTGGCTACACTAGTGTCAAAAGATGATATTTACACAAAAAATACAATAAAAAATAAAAACCTGAAATCTAAATCAAGTAGGGGCCATACTCAAATTTCACAAAACTTCTAAATTCAATGTCCCCTCAGTTGCTGATCCTTTGGCTGTAATCATTAATCAATCTCTAAATACTAGTGTCTTTCAAAACAAATTGAAAATTGCCAACGTTTTGCCGATTCATAGAAAAGGCTGATCACATCTCTTAAAACAACTATAGGCATATATTTCTCCTCCCAGATCTATCCAAAGTATTCAAAAATGTTGTCTACAATCAATCACATGTCTCTTTCGCAAAGCATGACTTATTTTATAAACGTCAACATGGTTTCAAGAAGGTGCTTTCCACTGACACTACTGCACTTGAATATATTGCTTAAATATCACAGATTGTGGATACAGGAGAAAACCCCATGCAATCTATCTCGACCTATCTAAAGCGATGCTTTAGTGCACGGGATTCTCTGCACAAATTACATCATTATGCTATAACTGGCACATCACTAAACTGGTTTGAAAGTTAGTTGAAAAATAAACTCCGGTACGTACAATTAGATATATCTGTTCCAATCCAAGTCCTGTTATCACATGCGCCCTCCAAGGGCCCATATTGCGAACCCTGCTATTTATAATATACATTAATGATATGCCTCTCGCTTCTTCAAAATCGATTCCAAACTTTATGCAGATGGTACTACCTTACTAATTCCTTCTGTTCCTTTAGTGATACTAATAAAGTCCACAACAGTGAAATTGTCTCAAATAAAACAAGCCTAAAAATAAATAAGGCTTATAAATGGCTTTCAGCCAAAAACCATCCGTTAAACATACCCATAGCCAAATTTATGATTTTTCACTATCCTCAATGGAAATTAAGCTTTAACTTTTACATCACAATTGGAGAACCAACTATTAAAAGGACAAACGAACTTGACTTTTTAGGGCTGAGGACTCTCGAAAATTTAAATTGTCACACCCATATAAATAAAATAACCTCTAAAGTTTTAAGTATTATAGGCACACTCAAGAGACTTAAAGATTATGCTCATCAAAAGAATCTTGTTTAAATATATTTCACTATTTGGCCTCATCTAAATTATGCAATACGTGTCTAGGGCTACTCTTGTGAACGTTTAACAAAACTGCAGAGGAATGTAATCTGTTTTATCTGCCTTTTTGAGTTTAATGCACACAATGAGCCTCTCTTCAAACAGTCAAACATTCTTAAAGTCGCTGAGCTATTACACCTAAATTCCCTTAACTTGTACTTTCGATACATGAATAATGAACCCCCTCGCTATTTTACAACTATATTCTCAACTATCCCTGTAACTGATACCTACCCCACCCGAAATCGTGACATATCCCAATCTGCCACTACATCTCATGTCCCAGATGAAATTGCGCAATTCGGTTTCATTTACCAAACACACTCGACATAACACCTGGTAACATAATGGGTAAAATACACAATCATTCTTTTCGTGGATTTTCAAAAAAACCGTTATTCTCCAGTTCCAAATACACTCTGTGAGCTTCTAGGTCTCTGATTGCGTTTATCTGTCAGCTACTAGTGCTTCCGCAGCTCTCAATTTTTTCTCCACCTTCTGGGTCTTTCTGAGCTGCGAATTATCTCTTTTAGCTGACAGTAGAGCTCAAGGGGTAAGGTCTTCCACAAAGGTCATTTATCGAGCTGCCACTTCTTTTGCAGCTGCCTATCTCAACACCAGTTTCTGGTTCTAAAGATGCCAGTTTTGGTCCAGCCGCCACTTTTGTCTATCAGATGCCAGTACTTCTAGAGCTGCCGTTCATCTATAGTTGGCACTTTTTCTCAAGCTGCCAATAAAGTTGTCAGTTTTCCCCTTTGGCTCTCTTTCTCTCTCTCTCTCTCTCTCTCTCTCTCTCTCTCTCTCTCTCTGCAGGCTTCCAGCGCTCTAGCCGCTAGTTTTTCTTCAGCTGCATGTTCTCTGTATCAGCTTCAAGTGCTTCTCTGGCTCCTGGTTATTCTTTAATTGTCCGTTCTTCTACAGTTGATACTTCTCTAGCTACCAGCTATTCCCCAGCTGAAAGTTCACGTGTCAGCTTTTTCCCAGCTGTCAGTTATGTGGTTGTCAGTTCTCCAGCTGTGGCCTTTTCTATAGCGGCTGGTTCTCTTCCAGCTGCCCAGTTCCGCTTTGCCAGTGCTAGAAGCTGTCAAGTCTTCCCTAGTTACCACTCTTCCCACTGCCAGCTCTTCTCCAATTGTCAGTTCTTTCCAGTAGCTAGTTCCGTCCCAGCTGCCAGTTTCTGTCACATACTCCATATTGTTGTCTATTTGACAGTTTTGTTTCTCTACCAGCAACCAGTTGCCTTGTAGCTGCCAGTTCTTTCCAAGTTGCCAGTTCGTTCTGTCCAGTTTACTGTTTGTCGTTTTGAAAACTATAACATAGATAGTCAGAAAATGTGATCTTGTAAGCTTATGAACCGTTGCTACTGAATTGTTTCACTTTGCCCACGGCGACTTGCATGGAAGATGCAAATTTATGCTGTAGCCTCACATATCTTGCTGTCCTGTTTAAGATATACATTTATAATTATTTTGTGCCTTATCCTGCCAAAAGAAGAAAAAGTCTATTCGTTTTGGCATTTTATGAGCCCTATTGTAGATATATCTTAATTGTTGTTTTGTTATCCATAGGTATATACCAGTGGGTAAAAGTCTATGGACAAAATAGATGAGTTGCTTGTTCAGGTAACACAATTCATCTAAGGGTTTTGGTTGGATGTTTTTTTCTATTGTTTTCGTTGTTGGTGTAGGAATTCTACTCTAGAATTAAGTTAAAATACAATGCTAACATTTATTTGCATCAGATGTATTGTATATTTTCTCAACAGACTGTGCCTGTTTGCCTGCCATAAAACCTTACCAGGCTACTAGTGTGACAAAAGTAAAACCAACACGATCATGACTTCATTGTCGCCACTTCTTTGGACATAAAGCGTTCTTTTGATGTGCTCCACTTCTGATATTATGTTTAGAAAACGGTCTAATTTTCCCTACCAGATCGCAGAACCTAGATTTCTTTGCCCAAGTGGGCTGTGAACTTCAAATGTATTTATTTAGGCTAATATTGTATTGGACTAACCCACGAACTTGTGATTTTTTTGTACATATTCCCACTCATGGATAGCATATAATCATACACACTGTGTGCTGTCAAACATCAATTTCGACCCAAATTGTTATTGGAGTCATTATTAGGGCTACCTATTAATATTAGTTTTGCTACAAGATCCAGCATGATATGCAAGGCTACGTAATGTGTGAATGTGCGTGTGCATATATTGCATTTGTATCTTTTCGTCCAGAATCACTTTCCTGGTAGTCATTACCCTATTCTGTGGTCCAAACTCTCTACCCTCCATAAGCTAGCCTGTCACTGCCTAACCTATACATATATATATATATATATATATATATATATATATATATATATATATATATATATATATATATATATATATATATATATATATATATATATATATTTATATATAAAGAAGTGCTATTGTCACGTGCTTCCGTAAATTTTGATATAGGTTGTGTTAGCCCAAATACATTGAATGGTCTTCAGCGGGTAACAATTCAGAAGATGTTTCAGAACCTGTACCGGTACATGTCTCTCTGAGTAGCGGGTCTTTGTCTGACCTAAGCGTTCAGCAAAGACCACCCACATAATAATGAAAAAATATATGATCGTGTCAACGCTTTAGCTGAATAAGTGAAGCTTTGTTAATTAATGAAAAAGCTTCAATGTGAATAGAGAATACCTGTCAAACCGAATATAATAACTAAATTTGTATGGTACAAGTTCTGATAAGAATAATTTGACTTCCCCCTGACCAGTATGGACCCTTTGTAGCTGGATATCGTACCTTACTTAAAACACCTGCCAGTGTATCACTGAAGTAGAAACAAGCTGGACCATCATATGCTGTCTCAGTGATTATATAATAAACAGATACAGATAAACCACCTTAACAAACTGAGGGAAATTCTAACAAGCACTGCAGCAATAGACATCCTACACCAGAAATGTAAAACAAACCCCATGATGACACTTATTCCTCATTTGAAAGCCTCAAACAAAAAGCTCTATTTCGCTGCCAACCCTGCGTCAATGTTTCAACATAATACGTTACATTTATGACATATGAGGAAATTCTGTCAAATCTGAGTTATTTTTGACATTGAGTAAATGTGTACATATGCATGTAAGAACAGAATGAAAGTCTTTAGCATTTAAATCGTTTTTCACTAGATTAAGTACAATAAGGCAAACCTGGAACTGTCGTTTGGCAGCTGCTTGCTAACGATAGCCCCTGGGGGTTTATCTGACAGAAAAAGAGTAAATGTCTGAAACGTCAATATTAAAAGGGAATTATGCTAAAAGATAAAATTACGTACCAAAACAGGCAAGTCTAAAATTACTACAATAATTGAAGCCAAATTTTCTAACAATCTATGGATATTTACAGCACAATTTGTAGAAATAAGTAAAGAAAAGTACATCTTTGAATCCTCTGTACTCAAGTTTATTGTAAATGAATTTGGTTCTATATGCAAAGTCCTGAAATCTAGAACAAATACGTGTACGACCAAAGCTCAAAATTCGTGACAAACATGTATTATGTCCAAGCGGGACTCGAACCTGCAATAGTTTCCAATATCCAATAGTTTCCGAAATATTACTGTCAGGGAGAGGATAGTTAACTAATTCTAAGTTATACTTATCGATTTTGCAATGCACTTTAAAGCAAAACCTGTCAGTTGGGACCCAAATACCCATGTCCAGAAACACAACTCTGAGATCATCTGAATTGTTACCTGCCAAATGGATATCTTTAGTATAAATTTCTTTAGCAATTTCACTGATATTTTGTACTTTCACACAAGCAATATTATCAATATACCTTGCGTTGTTTGATAATTTTGTTGCCATTCGAAGTTCCTTATTCAGTTTATCCATGGAGTTAAATTCAAGCCAGGTTGACTATAAATCAGAAAGTAACAAGGCCTAGTTTCTATCCACAGGAATGTCTTTCATTTGTTGAAAAACCGATATTCCACTTTCGACAAAAGTGTTATTCAAAAAATTATACAGCATCTATCAAAGTAACAGCGTAAAATTTAAGATGAAAGATCTAAAGCCAGCCCCTTTGGATAATCTTTTATCACTTTTTAATATTTTGGATAGTTTGATACTTTAACTACATGCTCCCAAAAATCAGATGTGTGAACATAAAATACATATGAGAAAATTGAGCTCAAACGGTTTGTTTACACCAAATAGTACAGTAACACATGATCCATATTCATTAATTCCAAACTCAACAATGACGGCAAAGAGATTTTAGACTTGCCAAAGCATCAACATTTCTTTTCCAATACCAGTGTGAAGAAACAAATTTCACTCCTGACTTGAGACAGGCAGTCACCCATAAAAAGCAACTGGTGGTTTTAAACCGATCCTCTCAACCTTAGAAATATTCCTCATTAACTGCAGACACTAGATCTTTTTCCAAAATGTATAGGCCTAACCACCCAAAACACAAATTTCATTTCTTCTGCCAAAAATAAAAAGAGACCTGTTAGGCCTATCACCTTTTAGTTCTCCCGACTTGTCAGTCAGCTAAGTTTAAATTAAAAGAGTAAAGTAGGCCTACATCGTTTTTGTGATATTTATGAATCTGGAACATTATAAACACACCCTACCTCCACTATAACTATGAGTCGGAAGAGTTTCAGCAGTGCTGAGCACATGGGGTTTGTTTGCATGGGCATGATAACGAACGAATGTCATTGTTTGCACGGTCATTAGTCCATGACCCCTGGAAACCAATTAAGCCACTGACAAGGGTCACTCAGAGGGAACAGGACACCATTAGCCATGGAGATAGGAATGGGCCAGTTCAGACAAATCAGCACTGTCGTTCTGACTACTTTGAAATTCTCTAGAGATATAAAAACTCCTTTTCGCACAATCCATTTATTGGGCAACAAAATATGGAGAGCCGCATGTGAACCCACACCTAAAATATGCAATTGTAGTTATATTTGATGTTCCCAAGTTAAAAAAAAGTCGAGTTTGACACAAACACACACACACACACACACACACACATACATACATATATATATATACATATATATATATATATATATATATATATATATATATATATATATATAGATATAATTTCTCTGATTTCAATTTGGAAAAAATGGTGTCACCTGCTATGATTTAAAAGGCGTTTTATAATTCGTGGAATAAGTGGAATATAGGATTTCTCTTCAGAAATTTTGCTATTAGAATATTCTTTTCATCTCATCCTTGTGTGTGTGGATCATATTACCAATGGATTGTTTCTGCAATTTATATACATCATTTCCTCTCGTCTGAAATATATATATGTATATATATATA